>JAMLFY010000001.1:16942025-17209025 GCA_030441495.1 Dalbergia oliveri
CAGATTCAAGTTCAGTACCCTGAGAGCCTCAATGTGATTCACGAACGCTTCCTTCCGTTTCTGAAGACGAGATGGAAAGAAAAATAGAGGGAGTGAGAAACTTATAAAAGAATCTCAGTAGGGTACTCACCTCATGATGCATTGTGTCATCATCATCGTCCCCAGGAACCTCGGGTTATTATGAAATAGTGAGCATGCTAAGATTGATTTATTAAGTTCGAAAATATACTTTACCGAGGTTCGTCCTTTTAATCATGCGTCTTATAATGCATCATAAACTTAGCATGTCATGTTTATAATGAACTTTTCCTTTCATATATAATAACATAGTTATGCATAAAATCACATCATATTCCTCATCATCATTTCATAATACTATGCATAGCAGAATATCATATTTCTCATCATCATCTCATAAATACTATGCATAGCAGAACATCATATTCACATAATGCATTTACTTAGTTTCTTAGGTGACTTAAAGTTACTTTCATCATCATTTTCCTGGGCCACCCTATACTCCACCCTTTTGGGAGTAATCTAGGTTATGAGCTCATACCTTGCTAGTCGTCACCAGCATACTTATCCCTTTTGATAAGTAAAATTTCCGCTCTACCCTTTTGAGAGAACAGACTAGGGGGCAAGAATCACCTTTTCACCGCCTATAGTTTGATGGGTCCAAAGGATCATTTTCTCATATATTTTGAGTCACCTTTAAGTCTTTGCATGTTATATCATAATACAATTCTTCATTCATAATCATCATAACATTTTCTCATTTATAGTCTTATGCCGAAATAATATATACCAACTGGAATCATGCATCTGGAGATTCCCAGGAAAGAGAGGTGGGTCACAATGGACACGCTTAAATACCAAATCTTTCCTTAGCCAGAATCTTTCCAAATTGCACTCTTACAGGAATACACTTTCTTCCAGGAATAGAATATGTCTTTATTTCATGCATAAGTTTTCATTGTTTGCAACAACAACTATAACATACAAACCAGGGAATCAATCAATGACACCAAATTCTTAATAAGCATCAAATCACATTTTAAGTACACATAAATTACTAGCTTCCCATAAAATTCTTACAAAGTTTTAAAACTCTTTTAAAACTAATTCCTTTTGTTAAACTTGAAAGAAGTCATAGGACTTTAGGCCTAAATTAACCATGGGACCGATTTATAACTTGAAAGAATGTTCATAATTAAATCTTTCACTTAAGATAAAAGGAGCAAGTCTTGAGCTTTAGAGATTTAGGTGACATCTTTGAATTATTACCATGCTATGCAACCTTATTTTAATCTTATCTTTATAAGGTGATAGCTTGGAATTATAAACATGATATGCAATTCCATTTCTTTATCTTTAAGATTTAAGGTGATAACTTGAAAATTAAACATGATGCAAGAACTTGTAATATAAACATGATGCAAGAAACTGGAGCGGGAATCATAGGACAAGGAGAGGGAGAAGAGAATCTTAAGCAATTAGCGCGGAGTCCGCATAGGAGAGGGAGATGAGAATTACATTTTTTTTAAGCTCCAATTCTCAAGACTTCTTAAAGAATAAATTCTTTAACTCCAATTATCTCATTTCTTTGCTTATGATTCATAAGCAAGTCTTTGAGCTCTAGGATTTTTAGGTGATGACATAAAATAAACATGCCATGCATTGACTCTTTTAGCCATTATAAAATAAAGTGAGAGCATAAAATAAACATGAGATGCAACTTCTTTATTATCTTTAGAGATTAAGTGACAACTTGAAATTTAAACATGAAATGCAAGCTTGGAAATTTAAACATGAATATGCAAGTTCATTTATTCATTCTTGAGAATTTAGTGATGACATAGAAAGTAAACATGGTTATGCAAGGCATAAACTTAAACATGGATGCAAGTTCATTTTATTTCTTTACTAGAGCTCCTCCAAGACTTTAGAGAAATATAAATTCAACCCAATATATCTTAGCAAGACAAAGTGAAAAATACATCTTTCAAGTTCTAAACTCAAGATCATAAAAACATCATAAAAATATTATTCTTTAAAGTTTTGCATCAAGTGGAACTTTCAAGCTTTAGAGGCCTAACTTGTGATGGATTCACAACCCACCCTCAAGGTCCTCATCATCAAGCCATCATCTTAGTCCCACCTAGGCCATATGGCTGAATTGTTCAAAGAAAAGGAAGAAGAAAACCAAATGGAAAAACTAGAGAAAATCCATGAAATCATCATTTTGAACCAAGAACAACACTTAGCAAAGCATAGAAATAAACTTAAAAACAACTCCCTACCTAATCTGATTTGAAGGAAAGGAAGAGAACTTGGTTTCCTTGAGTGAAATGAAAGAAAATATTCTTGAAAACTTGAAGAAAGAATTCAGCCAAGAGGAGGAGGAAATGAGAGCTTTTGGTGCTCCTAAAACTAGAATTTGTGTAAGTTATGAACTAAGCATCTAAACTATCTTCAAGCATGCCTATTTATAGAGATTTTGCAGCTCATAAATGGACAAAGGAAGGAAAGAAATCTGACCAAAAATTAGAGAAAAAAAATAAGGAAGAAAAATCATTTTGTTTGGTGGCTTAAAACATGGAATCATGTTTCCATGTTTTCATGATTCTTTGTTTTCATTCTTTGGATTTTTGTGTAATAATTTTCTGACTTATTACTCAATAATTTCGTGCATTACAGCCTTGTGGAAGAGGATTTTGTGTGTTCCATGTATTTTTTAGGTGTAGGCAAGGTATTCATGCAATTTAGAGAATTTACGGTTAAGGGTTTAAGTGAATTACTAAGCAATTTGGGTGTTTTAAGCAATTTTAGGTTCTAATCAATCTAAATAAATAATTTTGACTCTAGATTAATAATTAGAATTTAATAAGCTTTAATTTGAGCCTAATATTGCTTAGGTTTTGAGACGAATCAAAAATCTCAAAATTGCAAAACTTAAAAGGGGCAAAACGGTCATTTTACTTAAAATTGCCCGAGACCACCCGAGCTTAACCAATGGTTAATCATGGCTTAAAAACACCTTTTAACACATTTTAGTGAGGTTCGGGCTGCGGCACGCAAATTGGAGTTAAAAGTTGGGGCGTTTTGGTCATTTCGCGCGTCAAACTCAAAATTGAGATTCTTCTCCTCTATTAACACACATAACACAAACAATCCCTTATTAACATCAAAACATCCCCTTGAGGATGGGTGGGGCCCACGATCCTCATTTTCAGTAAAATAACCTCAGGGGCATTTTGGTCATTTTACACGTAAGAAATTGGGGTTTGCAATACTTGCACGAATTGCTCCTAACTTCTCTTCTAACGTTATATTCCTTTATTAAGGATTGTTTGGTCTCAAATTTTATATAATATTTACCTACGTAATTCGGTAATTCCTAATGACAGGAAAAATTACAATAAAAATTGGGGCGTTACAAGGAACTCAAGGAAGATAAATTTTCCTTGAAGATGTAATCTTGGGAATGGAAAAGTTGAGTGTTTGAGAGGTGGTTTGAGGTGAGAGAGTGGTGGTTCAAGGTTGTTTGTGGTGGTTTGTGGTGGTGGAAAGGTTTCTTTGGTGGTAGAGGAAAAAGAACAAGATGAAGAGAATTTTGAGAGAAAAGAAGAAATTGTAAGAAAGCTTAAACTTGGCAAATGATCTAAAGTATAACCAAGTTCCCCAATGCTTGGTATTTATAGAAAAAAATGCAATATGGAGGCTGCCAGGGAAGGAATGGCCGACGATCTTCATGGCCTTTGGGGAGGAAATATCTTCAAAAACTTGTCATTCAAAGGCATGGTTGGAGGTATGGCTAGGCATGGGCAAGGCGTGGCTTAAGGCATGGTCTTTGGAGTGAAACAAAATCAACATGTGACATATTTCAAAGGGTATGTATTCGGCTAGTTTTTCCAGCCAAGGGGGAGGAAGAATTTGTTCATCTAATTGTGGTTTAATGATGTGTTTAGGTATTTCTTTGATTAAGGTTTTGATTAGGAGTTTGTAAGAAAGTGTTTAGGTGAGGTAATGGTCAATTAAGGTAGTCAAGACTTGATTTAGGGGTGATCTTGCTAGATTAATAATTTAAAACTCTTTTCAAGTCAAATTAAATCATAGACACAATTCCTTGATTTAAGGAATTGGAGAGAGAATTACTATTCAAGATTCTATGACTAGGAATCTTGAATCAAAGAATGAGATTAGAGTTTAACTAAGCAATCTTAGGTTCTAATTAACCTTAATAAATTATTTTGACTCTAGATTAATTATTGGAATTAATTAATCTTCCATTAGAGCCTAATATTGCTTAGGTTTGGTTAATTACATCATTAGGCTCACTGGACACTTCTCTAGGGGTAAAATGGTAATTTTGCACTAAAATTGCTAGACCTCCTGGGCCCAAATAACCATCAAAAACCACTCATAAACATCATTCCAAACTTTCTAGAGAAGTTTGGGCTCAAACGGCACCTTTACCTTGTAAAACGCCAAGGGTATTTTGGTCATTTTGAGCCAAAATAAAACGAGATTTTCACCTCGAATATCAAACATTACAGTTATAATCCCCTTCAAACATTGAGTTGACCTATTCAAGGACCTAGGTTGGCTGCCCTTTAATTTGAGTAAAAATGACCTTAGGAGCATTTTGATCATTTGTACTCAAAGAAAATTGGAGTTACACTATCCATTGTATTACCATTATGGTTATTATTTAGATTTATTTTCTTACTTTTATTCTATAAATATCATTTCTTCCATTATTTTTTTCACAACTCTTCCATTTTTTTCTCAACTATTTTCCTACTTCTCAATTCTTGATTCCCACTATCTTTAACCCATTAATCGAAAATATCTATATACCGTCTTTCCTCTTTCAATCCTAAGTTGGGGTCTAGGATTTAGGATCTCTAGTGTTAGGGCTCATCTGACCTATCTCTCAAAAACCCTTGATTTGACTCTAAGTTCACAATATTCTGATTTTTCTAGTGATAATGGGCTAGATGATATCAATCTCAATGATAAAGATGATACAACTCCAAGTAAGTGCATGGTTAAATGTGTCAAAGAATCTCATGGTTGGTATCGAACAAAAAGGTAATGCATTTTGGAACTAGATCCTTGAGTATATATTGTGAGAAAAGCAATCATATTAAAAGAAGGGCGATTACAATCAAGAAATGATGGCATAGGATTAATGTGAGGGCATAAGGATTTGGTGGTTGTCAAGATCAAGTGTCTCAAAGAATAGGAAGCAATTCAAATAATGAGGATATGATGGAGTTGGTCCACAATCTCTATCAAGTTAAGTATAACAAAAGAATCAATTTTGTAAGACACTGGAATATGTTCCAGATGGAACAGAAATTGAAAATCCAATTAACTCGAAGTGAACGTTTGAAGAGAACAAAGGTAAGTGCTTCTAGAGCATACTTATCATAGTCAAATTTGGAAATGCCAACAAATAAGGATGTTGCGTAAAGCCTACAATTCGTCCACAAGGAACCAAAGTTATAAGAGAAAAGGGTAAGGTGAAGTTTAAAGCATTTGGGGTGGAGATGCTTTGGAAGAAAAGATTGGACACTAAAATCTAATACAACAAAAAAAAAAGGTTGACATTAAATGAAAAAGTGGTAGCGATAAAAGGAATGGAAACAAAGATGCAAATTATTAATAAAGACACCTCTTTTATGACTGAAGAAGAATGTTTCATTCATGCTAAACTTGTAGAAAAAATAAAGACAATGTATGTTTAATTTAAGCATTGATTGTATTTTTAATCTAAGTGTCATCATATTTTTTATTTAAATTTTAATTTTATTTTTCATTTATTTAATGTTTCAATTATACAATGTTGCTAGCCATATAAAATGTTACAAAACTAGTTGTTACAAAACTAGCCACTACAAATCTAGCTTATAAATATGGAGCATCACACTTACACATTTTCTTGCAACATCTTTCATCCTTCCTTTCCTTTAAGTTTTAAATCTCATCCTCACTCGCTATCCCATCTCAAACCATTTTTTCATACATAACCACCACTAATGGCCAAAAACTGATGAACCCAATTGCATGGCTTGGAATAATTTGGTTGATGATATTAATGTTTAGTGATTTAAACCGACCAAATGTCACGCCTTCAAGTGAACTCGATTAAGAATTTTCTACTCGATGATTTAGACAAGCACCAACTTGAACTCATTCTATAATTACATGAGCAAAGCTCTTCCCTTAGATCTTGTACAAGGATAGAGAAAGATTGTGAAGTAGGTCATTGATAAAGGGAATTTATGCCACTTATCTTGCTTCTAAACCTTAGCTTTTTGCATAACTTTAGTTGAGTTATTGATGCAAATTCCTAGGATATTGAGTTAGTCCTCATTGTGCGATTTTGATAGGATTTTTGACTCCCACTATTTTGAAATAATTTGTAATTACAGCCTGTTGAGTTCAACATGTTTCTTTGAGTATGGTGTAACACCCTACTAATTACCATGTTCTACTTGAGTATTAACATAGTAATTAGCAGAGTATTACTTACGTTCATAATCTATATTAGTCGAAATACAATAGTAAGGTAATTTAGACGTATATGTTGGAAAGCTTGCATTTACATATATGAACATCATTTCTAAGTTTATAATAGGTATATCATACTAGTACACAAACTATTTAACTAGTTAAACTAGTCCAGAACTCAGTGTACAAAAGAAACACCCAAGTATTAGTCTATTATTTCAAAGCTGAAGCCCAACAAAATTTTATACAAACAAAAATGGACCTCGACAACATCTAATTTCCACATCAAATGGCCATTTCAAGAGCCACAAAAATTCTCCATGACACTTCAATGTGTCTAAAGACCCTATAAAAAATTCACAGCAAACGGAGCTCTAACCCTGTTACTAAATTGTACAATTTAGTGGTCAAAGACTACTTATTCACGCTTGCCAGGGTTCTTATAATTTTTAACCCTAGAAAATGATTGAATTAACTCATAATAAAATTTACAATGATAATTCAATATATTAGCAACTTCCTATAAAAATTTCAAAGTGTAGTTCAATCATTTGTTGTGGTAATAAAATCAAACAATCTTATTGCTTCAGTTTCAACAATCAAGACAGCATTAGTCCCATTTCAATGTTTGATTTTTTCTAAGGTAGTATACCTTAAAACTAATGCCCAAGAAAATTCATGTAGTTAGTTTAAGATGTTAACTTCCACATATATTTTTTTCAGTTCATAAACATGACCACAAATAGGTCTAAAAATTCACAAAAATTTACCCTATAGCCAAACCAAAAATCCAACAGCCTAGTCAAAACTTCTTTTGATAAAAATGATTTTCTAACACCATCCAAACACACTACCAAAATTAATACATCAATATCAATATAATATCAACCAATATAACTAGGAATTTTGAACCTAACTCAATCAAAACTCATCATAATAAATTTGAAAAGAAAAGGCAAAGAAAACCCTACTTCTAGTGACTTAATGAATTCTTGGTCCCAAGGTGCTCTAAGATTGCTTTATTCCACTCCAAAGCTCCCTAAATCAACCCCAACTCCTTCCTAACTTAGTGAGGGTGAGGTAGCAAGGTAAGGTTTAGTGAGGAATAGAGATTTAATCAATTAGATTTGTAGGGATTAAGGTATAGAACAAGTTTAGTAAAGGAATTATGGAGTTTTAACAACTCTAGGTTTGTGTTTTTGGGATTAGAACTCAAGATGAAGCTCTTGAGGATGAAGATGGTGGCTGCTCCTCATTTCTCCTTGCTGGACGAATTCCCTTTGGCTTGGTGGAGAAGATTGTGTTTGTGTTTATCTTGTATTTAATGCATGAATAAGATATTATATAATTAGGTAATTCTTAATGTAAGAAAGTAAAATGGATGCTAAAATTAAATCTTGTAATTCAAGGTTGAATCTTGGCCTTCCACTTGTTTAGAATGGATATAAATTATCCATTTGTAATGATTAAAACATCTTTTGGTGTTAAAAATTGCACACGAAATCTTCTGAGCGGGTAAATGTTGTACCCGATTATCATATTACTCGAAAATAAATTCTAAGCATAAAATTTTCATTTCCATTTATTTCTAACATTATTCCCATGTTTTCCTAATTTTGGGCACCTTCAGTCCGAATCTAAGGTTTCGACTCACTATACACTTTTTTTTCATAGAGTCGTCTCATCATTACTACACCTTCAGAATCTTAGTATTCTCATTAACAAAGCCTCAATTAATTTCTAAAGAAAATTAGGGTGTTACATTACCACCCACCTTAATAAAAAAAATTTGTCCTCAAAATTTCATACCTGTAAATAATTCCGGATGATCTTTCTTCATGTTTGACTCCAAATCCCATGTGTATTCTTCATTTCCCGACCTACCCTAAGCCACTTTTACTAGTTGCACAAATTTATTTCTAAGTTGCCTGACTTCTCTATCAAAATCTCAACAGAGGGGCTCAAAATGTCAAGTCATCCCGTAACTGTATGGATTAAGGTTCAATGATATGGTTTGGATCTAACATAATACATTTTGAGTTAGATATGTGGAAGACGTCATGAAGGTTGGATAAATGCGAGGTAAGGCTATCTGATAAGCGCTAACCCGTCCGTAGAAGGATTTGAAAAGGACCTATGAACCTGGGTGACAACTTTTGACTCTAAGGCTTTACCTACTCCGGTAGTGGGTGTAATCTTCAGGATATAATTCTCCCTTAAAACTCGAAGGGTTTTTAAGACATCGAACATAGCTCTTCTTGATGACTCTATTGGGTGATAACTTTTCTCCTAATTTTGATCTGTCGGTTTTTGATTAATAAGATTCATGTCCTAACAACCTACTCCCCGAATTGTACTCAATGGAGATTGACATTTCCTTCCATATAAAGCTTTCAGGCCCATGCCAACACTAGGGCAATGGCTATTATTATAGGTAAACTCAACCAATGGAAACAATTTATCCCAACTTCCCTTCTACTCACGCATGCCCTTAGCATATCTTCAAATAGAAAGCAGGATAGGAAGAAATATTACCTGATTTACAATGTAAAAGAACATAGTTAGGTACCAACCAATCCATACCTAAGATTACTTCCAAACTAGATAAAGGTAGACAAACTAAGATAAAGGGAGACAAACTAAGTTGGCAGTAAATTCCCTAGTATCTATAAGAAGGGGAAGGTTCATGCATGCATAACAAGTCCTAATAGGACTAGTAGTAGGAGTGGATACAAGAAGATCATAAGGTAACTCAGACATATAGAATTGTAACCTTTGTACACAGTCATGGGATATAAAAGAATGAGTGGCACCTAAAACATACAATACATCTAAGGTATTACCATTTATTTCACACTTACCTCGGATCAGATTGGTAGATTGAAAAGCTTCTTTGGCACTTATAGTAAAAAAAGCCCTTGTTGTTGTGGCCTGGGACGGGCTACGAACTTTCTTGTTGGGACATTTGAATATCTTGTGTCCTGGTTTCCCACAACCAAAGCAAACAATTTGCATTGTCCAGGAACGGCCCTTTCCCGTGATATTTCCCAAATTTAGGGCACTTTCATCTTATCTCCTGCTTGGGGATTGAAGCGCTTCCCTCTATTGTTGTTATTATTAGGTGGAAATCTTCCCATAGGCTGGTTTATAGGCTTGAATCGGGGCCTGGGTGCTAATCTTCTCCTGACATTGTTTTGCACATACTTGAGACTTGCAAGCTTCTTGTTAGACTTCTCAGCGCACCGACATTTATTTACCAAGTTAAGATAGTCTTGATCTCTAAGAGACTTACAACTGCTTTATATTTTCACGTAGACCCCCTTCATATTTCATGCACTTCCAGGCTTCATCCGGGTCACATTGGTAAATTGTAGAAAACTTGCAAAGCTCTTCAAATTTGGCAGGATCTCTACACTCATAGGTCCTTGTTTAAGATCCATAAACTCTAACTCTTCACAGTCCTCACAGAAGCAAGGAAGTACTATGGTAGAAAGCCTCTTTGAAGATATCCCAGGTAACTTCAGTCTTGGAAGCTTCAAATAATCCCCTGTACCAACCCACAAGAATTCTGCATCTACTTCTAGCATCTAGGTGGTAAAAGCCACCTTTTGGATCTCTGTGCAAGGAAGAACTGAGAAAATCTTCTCCATGGCCTTAATCCATTCTTCTGCCTTATAGGGATTAAAGGCTCCTCAAAATGGTAAGGGGTTCGCTTTCCTAAACTCAGCAAATTTTTTATATTCCCCATCCACTTCGTTTCCTCCTGGGTTACCAGGGGTTTTGCTCCTCGTTGCCGTTCAATTTTTCCATCATTTGGTTATCAACTACAGCTTGTTCTTTCATTGCCATAGCCATCTCATGAAAAGTATTCATCATGTCGGCTTTATTCCTGCTTCGCTCCAAGTATGCCAATTTAAAATCATTGATTCCTATCACACCAAACAAAATATTGAGTTAATCAAGCTCAATACTAAGCTAAGTGTAGCAGCAACCCACAACATTTCTAACCAAACACACACACACACACACACACACACACACACACACATATATATATATGCATCATAATGCATGACAATTACTACAGAAGCATAGTCGGTCCAATCCTTAAACTAATGGGATAGTTCAGCTTGATACCATAATATAACACCCTCCTAATTACCATGTTCTACTTGAGTATTAACATAGTAATTAGTAGAGTATTACTTACGTTCATAATCTATACTAGTTGAAATACAATGTAATAAGGTAATTTAGACGTATATGTTGGAAAGCTCGCATTTACATATATGAACATCATTTCTAAGTTTACAACAGGTATATCATACTAGTACACAAACTAGTTGACTAGTTAAACTAGTCCAGGACTAAATGTATAAAAGAAACACCCCCACATATAGTCTATGGTTGTCAAAGTTGAAGCCCAACAAAATTTTATACAAGTAGAAATAGACCTCGACAACATCTAATTTCCACATCAAATGGCCATTTCAAGAACCACAAAAATTCTCCATGATATTTCAATGTGTCTAAGAGACCTTGTAAAAATTTCACAGCAAATGGAGCTCTCTAACCATGTTAACTAAATTGTACAAATTTAGTGGTCAAGACCACTTATTCATAGCTCAAACCAGGATTCTTATAATTTTTAACCTTAGCAAATGATTGAATCAACTTACAATAAAATTTACAATGATAATTCAATATATTAGCAACTTCCTGTAAAAATTTCAAAGTGTAGTTCAATCATTTGCTATGGTAATAAAATTGGACAATCTTATTGCTTCAGCTTCAACAATCAAGACAACATCAGTTCCATTTCAATGTCCAATTTTTTTTTTTAAGGCAGTATACCTTAAAATCAATGCCCAAGAAAATTCACATAGTTTAAGATTTTAGCTTCCACATATTTTTTTCAATTCATAAACATGACCACAAATAGGTCTTAAAATTCACGAAAATTTACCTCCTATAGCCAAACCGAAAATCCAGCAGCCTAGTCAAAACTTCTTTTAATAAAAACGATTTTCTAACACCACCCAAATCCAGCACCAAAATTAATACATCAATATCAACATAATATCAACCAATATAAATAGGAATTTGGACCTAACTCAATCAAAACTCATCAGAATAAATTTGAAAAGAAAAGGCAAAGAAAACCCTACTTTTAGTGACTTAATGAATTCTTGGTCCCAAGGTATTCTAAGATTGCTTTCTTTCACTCCAAAGCTCCCTAAATCAACCCAACTCCTTCCTAACTCAGTGAAGGTGAGGTAGCAAGGTAAGGTTTGGTGAGGAATAAAGATTTTAATCGGTTAGATTTGTAGGGATTAAGATGTAGAACAAGTTTAGTAAAAGAATTTTGGAGTTTTAACAACTCTAGGTTTGTGTTTCTAGGATTAGAACTCAAGATGAAGCTCTTGAGGATGAAGATGGTGGCTGCTCCTTTTTCTCCTTGCTGGTCAAATTCCCTTTGGCTTGGTGGAGAAGATTGTGTTTGTGTTTATCTTGTATTTAATGCATGAATAAGATATTATATTGTTAGGTAATTCTTAATGTAAGAAAGTAAAATGGATGGCTAAGATTAAATCTTGTAATTCAAGGTTAAATCTTGGCCTTCCACTTGTTTAGAATGGATATACATTATCCATTTGTGGTGATTAAAACATCTTTCGTGTTAAAAATTGCACACCAAAATCTTACCGAATGGGTAAACTCCATACCCGATTAAACCGATATTACTTGAAAATAAATTCTAAGTATAAAATTTTCATTTCCACTTATTTCTAACATGATTCCCATGTTTTCCTAATTTCGAGCACCTTCAGGTCCCGAATCTAAGGTTTCGCTGTCCGGAGGCCTGAGGCTTGCAAAACATTATTCACTTTTTTTTGTTCGTTCATAGAGTCATTCTCATCATTACTACGCCTTTAGAATCTTAATATTCTCATTAACAAAGCCTCAATTAATTTCTAAAGAAAATTAGGCTGTTACATATGGTTTTGTACACACTTAGAATTGAGTGTAAAGTGTCAAGAACAAGTATCTGAACTTTTTAGAAGAAGCTTGGAGCTAAAAAGGAGCAAACCCGTGAAAGTTCAATCTTAGGTGACAGTGCTTATTTTGCGCCACAATGCTTGGCAAAAGCACCAAAAAGAATGCTCGAGCTCATATTCTAGTGAGCACTGTAGCACTCATTTTAGCGCTTCAATACTCGTGTGATTACGGGATTACAGATAATTAATCAATTTTTGGGTGCCACATAGGCCTATTTTAGAAAGCATTTAAGGGATTGACACATACTTTTATCCTAGTTTTTTACTAGACTTTTGACAGTTAGGATTCTCTCTCTATCTCTCTCTAAATCTCTCTACATCTTCTTCTCTATTCTTCTCTCTCTAGGGATTCCATTTATTCCTGAGAAATGACTCGAGTTATACCCTAACTCCAGTTTTGTCGCTACCTCCTCAAATTAGGATTGATTAAATGCAAATACCAAGGGCATGGGCAAAGTCAAGCAGCAAGCTCCTAAGTGTCTAAAGTGAGGTTGTGGCCTACCTCCTCAAATTAGAAATTATTTTAATATAAGTTGCACAAAAAATGTAGCAAAAGGTACAACCTAGGTCGTCTCAAGTAGGCTTCAACAGTTAGTTAGTAAATTGGGGGTTTGGAGAATTAAGATTGAAACAATTGAAATTAAATGATAATAACAATAATAAAGAGGCACTAGTGCAATGTATTCATAGGATTGGAATTTAATTGTCATTGACCAAATATTGAACCAATTAGTAGTTATTAGTAATAAATTACTAGCAATTCTACTAGTGATCAATCAATTCATAGAATTTGACCAATACAAATAACTAATAAACGAGATCTTAATTTATTTAAAAATCATATTAATTTAATGAACAAATTGCTATAGCTTAACTGTCAATTGAAAAATTAATCTAATGTTCTCCCCAAACATAAATCAATAGATCTATCAATTTATGCGCAAATGGTTTCACTAAACAAAGATTGTCAATTTAGTTATTCCCATAACAATTATAGCAATCATCACAATAATAGTAAGAAGAGAAACTATAGAATATTGAGAAAACTAGGTTCTCAAATATCATCGCAATCCATCCAAAAATCTCTATACTATTGAGAAAATCTTCCCCTCTATCCCTGGAAGATTACAACAGTGAAAATAAATAGAACCTGAAAATAATAGCAACTATCATTGCCACAATCTCCAAGACAAAGCACCTCCACTAATGGAGTCCCTAAGAGAGAAAAGAATAAAGAAAAAGATGAAGATACATGTAGAGAGAGAAAGAGAGCTCTAAACTGCAACCTAAAATAGTCAAAACCTAGGGTAAACATTCGTGTCAATCCTTTATATCCGCTCTCTAAAATAGCCCAAAATGAGGCCTAAAAATAGATAAATTATCTACAATCTCATTGTCCCACGAGGGCTATAGCACTCTCTAAAGAGAGTGGCCCAGAAATTAATGGTTGTCACTATAGTGCTTAATGAGTACTGCAATACTTACCCAAGAGTGAGCTTCCACGATTCTCTCCTTTTTAGCTTCAAACTACTTCAGGAGTTTCTAGCCTTATTCTTGACATTTTGCACTTGATCCAAAGCTCATGCGCACAAAACCATCCTCAAAGAGACAAGTCAAACGAAACATGGTGTAATTACAAATTATTCCCAAAATCAATACAATAGTCAATGATTCTATCAAAATCACAGAGTGAAGACTAAATCAAAATCCTAAGTATTGACTTAAATAACTTAGTAAAACTTAAGCAAAGAGCTAAGGTTTGGTAGCAAGATAAGTGGCATAAATGCCCTTATTAGTGTCCTATTGCGATCCTCCATATTTCCTGATCATCTAAAACGGTAAACAAAAGATCAGAACGCTCAAATAGTTCCTTTTGTTGACACTTTGCCTATCTGATTTGCCTTAAAGTTTTCTCAATTTCAGAATCAAGAGGTATTACATTGTCAATAGACAGGGAACGCCTCATACAAAGGAACAATAAAAAAAAAGGCAATTAAAATTGAAGTAAAATAATATAAAATAAAAATAATAAAATAAACAACGATTTCCAATACCTCATTGATAACGGTGCCAAAATTTGACGGAGGACATCGCTACCTTCTCAAATTAGAATTAATTTGTATGCTAAGTTGCACAAAAAATATAGGAAATGGCACAACCTAGGTCGTCTCAAAGGAGGCTTTATCACTTAGTTGGAAAATTGAGAGTTGAGAATTAAATTGAGAGAATTAAAAATAACTAAGGAAAAAAATAATTAAAGGCACTAGTGCAAGGTATTCCAATGATTGGAACTAGTTATTACAGACCAAATATTAAACATATTATGGCTATTAATAATAAATTACAGGCAATTATACTAGTGATCGATCGACCTCTAGAATTTGATTAATGCAAATAACTAACAAATGAGATCCCAATTTAATTAGGAATTACATTGATTTAATGAACCAATTGCTATAGTCTAACTGCCAATTAAAAGGTTAATTCTAATGTTCTCCCTTAAATATAAACCAATGGGTCCATCAATTTATGGTCAAAGGGTTTCCCTAAATGACGATTGTCAATTTAATTATTCCAATAAAAATTGTAACAATCGCAACAATAATTATAAGAATATAAACTAAAGAGCATTGAGAAAACTAATGCATTCAATATAAAAAAAGAGGTCTCAAAAATCATCTCAATCCATTTAGAAAACCTTAAACTAGTAAGAGATCTATTCTTCGTCTCTCTGGAGGATTACAACAGTGAAAATAAAAGAGAATATGAAAATAATAATAATAATCCTTGCCACAATCTCCAAGAACAAAGCACCTTCACTAATGGAATCCCTAGAGAGAGAGAATAGAGAAGAAGATGTAGAGAGATGTAGAGAGAGAGAGAGATTCTAGCTGCCTAAAACTATAGATTAAAAACTAGAGTAAAAGTCTGTGTCAATCCTTTAAGTACTACTCTAAAATAGCCCAAAGTGGGGTCCAAAAATAGATTAATTATCTAATTCCATCGTAATCACAAAGTATTCTAAAATCTAAAATAGCGCTGTTGAGCGTTGCCTCTCTTGCAAGATTCTACCTCTTACCTAGCATTGACTCTTCCATAGTTGGACCAATCAAGATCAACCTTCCATCTTGCTTATATCAGATCTGAAGATTAAGATGAAGATATACACAAGATGGCCTTTAGGACTTGCTATGGGCACTATGAGTTCTTAACAATGTCCTTTGAGTTAACCAATACCAACAGCTTTCAAGGATTTGATGAACAGGGTGTTTAAGTCATTCCTGGACCACTTAGTGATTGTCTTTATTGATAACATTATAGTGTACTCCTAGAACAAGGAGGAACATGAGCAGCATCTGAGGATAGTCCTATAGACATTGAGGGAAAATGTCTGTACGTTGAATTCTCCAAGTGTGAGTTTAGGCTAGATCAGGTGGCATTTCTTGAGCATATAGTTCCTAAGGATAGTATTATAGTGGATCCAAAGAAGGTGAAAGTGGTCCAGTAATGGCCTAGACCTTCAACAATTTCTGAAGTCTATAGTTTATTGGGCTAGCAAAATATTATAGGTGGTTTGTTCAGGATTTTAGGCCTATGACCAAGTTAACATAGAAGAATGTATAGTTTCAGTGGAAGAAGATATAAGGAGAGCTTCCAAAGACTTAGGACATGTTTGACCACGGACAGTTTTGGTATTGCCTTCTGGGATAGGTGGCTTTTCGAATGTTCTATGATACTTTCTAGAGTTGGACTTGGATGTGTCTTGATGTAGCATGGCCGAGTTGTAGCTTATGCCTCACTACAGCTTAAAAGCACGAACAGGAATTACCCCACGCATGACTTAGAAATGGTAGTGGTCTTTGCCTTGAAAATTTAGGCACTACCTCTATGGAGACTTGTAAAATCTTCACATACCACAAGAGTTGAAGTACATTTTTCAGGAAAAAAATTTGAACCTAAGGCAACATAGATGGCTTGAGTTGTTGAAGAATTATGACTATACGATCTGTTGCCACCTAGGGCAGGTGAATGTTGTAGCAAATACTTTAAGTAGAAAGTCGTGTCAGTTTGGCCCACTTAACACCAGTGAAACAGTCACTAGTGGAGGATATCCACAAGTTGGAAGCTAAGGAGTTCAGTTTACCATAGGGCCCATTTGGCACGTCCTAGATACGATAATGACTAATAGGATAAGATTTGATAGTATAAGACATTATAGTATAAAACCTAATAAATTTTTAATATTATATAGTGTTTGGTGAAACAATATATAAAATATTCAATTTTATATTAGTAATATCATATTATTTATTTACAAATAATTCTAATATATTAATTAAATATTAAATAAAATGGAATAATAGTAAAATAGGAATTTTTATTATAATAATTTTCAAATATTATATTTATGTAAATATTTACTAATTAAAATTTAATTTTTATTAAATGTTATTATATATTTCAATATTTTATACTTATTTATTATTTCAATAATATATAAAAATAAAAAATACTATTTTATATATTTTAATATTTTATATTTTCAATCATAATAATTTAAATTTAAGTTACTAATCATTACTTTTATATATTACATATTATTCATTATTTATTTATATATTTTATTAGGTAATAATTTCTAATTTTATATTATATATTATTTATTTAAAATATTCATTTGTTATTAAATATTTATTATTTTATTTTATTTATTATTTATCAATTATATTTATTTTTATTTTTATTATATATAACTAAAGGGGATTTTTTCCTGGACCTTGTAAAATTTATAAGTATTGGTACCTTTAGATAATTTATGGTAAAAAATTTACCACATGTCTCACTAACTAAATTTATTAATATTTTAAGATTTATGATTAAATCACAATCCTTTAATTTAAAAGGATACTAGTACTTTTGGATACCAAAACAAAAACCATAACTAAACTGATATTATATATTATTTATATTTATTTTATTATAAAATAATTTTATTAAATATCATTTTTATTTTTATAATTTTATTTTATTATAATAAAATATTTTAAAAATAATCTTATACATTAAAAGCTAATCAATTTAATATAGCCTTCAATGCTATATTAAGGTATACGAGCATTTTGACGTATAAGAGATGATGAATAAGATTATACAAACCAAATAACAAATAAGGACATAATATATGGTATTAGTTTATATTATCATACCTAATACATCATACCTAGTAGCTCCTTAGGATGTTTGGATAATAGTGAAAAAGAAATTATAGTAAAGGAATAAATTGTCTTGATTAAAACCTCGAATAGAAATAGAAAAGAAAAGAATTTATGGTCGCCTGTTCAAAATAGCCGGTTCTTTAAAAACAAACCAAAAGCAATTAAAACCAAAATTTTAGTTTAAAATCCAAACCGCACTGATTTGAGAAGGCTTGAACCAGTTTTGAACCGGTTCTGGACTTCTGGTATCCCCTGTATCAGCAGCAGCAAACCAAAAGCTGCGTCTGGTTTCGTCCATAATACCCAACCACCACCTCCGCCACCGCGTACTCAAGGCTAGCCTCCGCCAGATCCTTCGCCACAAACCTCACCTTCTCCCTCTGATCCAGAATCTCCTCCACCAGATCCAACGGCGTTCCCCCTGATCATCCTCCACCTCGGGATCCACACCAAGATCTAAGAGAAGCTTCGAGAGGCCCCGCCGCCATGTGCGGCGCCGTCATTGTCACGGTGGTTGATGTCGGCGCAGTTAACGCAAGGCTTGGATCTGAATCCAGCAACAAAGAGGACGGTGTTCACGTTGTGGTCGTCGTCGAAATCGAGGATGCGGCGGAGGGCGGCATGTGACGGTCCACTATATTGAAGACAAATATAAAGATGAGCTTTAGTTTTTTCGTCATAGGTAACAAATACGAAGCAAAAGCAAAGCACGGCAACAAAGCAAGATGAAATTTTGGTTCAAGTTTCACAAATGGTTATGGTTTAGACCGGAGCGGCGAACCTTTCTTTTCCAGTTTGGTTTTATTGAACTGTGGATAAAATTGAAAAAGGATCGATTTGGATTTTTCAATCAAATAAACCAGTTTTCAATATAGGTTTAGGTTTGGATTGATTTTGGTTCAGTTTTATGGAACCAGTTATTTTGAACAGGCGGGTCTAGTCCTTTATTGTCCTCCTCAAAATCCATTTTTCATTCTTCAAAAGACAGCTAAAATAACGAGAATTAAAATTTTGATTTATCTAACCAAAATCTTTAGGAATTTAAAAAGAAATGTTTATATTGGAGAGATAAAAAATTTATATTTTCAAAACAATAGATTCATAATAAAATTTTAAAATTTATCTTTTTTAATATCCTTAACCGAAATCCAATTACTAGTTATTAAATCCCTTAATTATAAGGAATTTAATAAAATTTCATCATTTCTCTTCTTATTTCGTCAGCCAATAAGGGTAACATCATTAAATTCATTGCCTTCTCTTGAGCACTTTACAACCTCGTCCTACTAATTTGATTTCATTTTCATTAATGAAAAAACATATAAACAAGTTGATAAATTGAATTGTTGGGGATTGAAAACATACTCGGGCATCGTTTATGGGATGCTAAATCATAAAACGATGCTAGCTAGATCATTTTATGTATGATGGACTTAAAATTTGCATTGGTAGATTTTTTAAAGTAAATGTTTGCAATTGCAGTGCCATCAAAGTGTTGATGACTTATGCCTCAATTCATGTCTAATAGACTTCGATGGACAATTCAATACCACACTTACAAATGACACAATCCGAGGCTCTATACTTTTATGTCAAGTATTTGTAAAATGACTCCACACTCACATACGAGGCCTAAATTTCAAGCTCGAAGAAATCTTTTGTCCTTGCGTTGCCACTGACCCTCTATCTCCTTTAAAATGTCAAGGATGCCAAGAATACCCAACAGAACGAGTCCACCTGACCACTTACCACCACCTCCTCCGTTACCACCATTTCCATCGTCATCACGAGGTGGTAATCCGGGCCCATTGTTATCGAGTTTAGGGGATTTCACCTTGTCTGTCATTTCAGATAAAGCATATTATATTGGTATATTGACATTGAACATACAAATATTCATAATTAATGGATAACATAATCAAGGACGAAGGGCGTACTAAGGATTAGAAGAACCATTATTTATGCATTACAGTTAAGATTTTAATATATCAATTAACCCTGATATTTAGTCTCTTGAGCCTCTTGTGTTTAATTGATCAATATTAGACACATTTCATGACTTTGGACTTCATTTAATTGTATTTTTTTCAGCATTATTAGGATCTTACCCTACTTCTGAGTTTTGGATATATCCTGAGTTTATAGACATCTAAAAGTTAAAAATTTTATATCGTATAAAAAACTAAGAGAAAGCTATACAACTTTGATGAAAATGTTTAAAGTAAATTAAGATGTTTAGTGAATCAAGTTGGTTCACAAGTCAATGTAGAGCTATTATCGCTAGAACATGAAATTTGCACTTGGACCATAACTCCGAGATTTAGAAGTTGGATTGAAGTTAAATCAACATCAAATGAAAGATATGACACAAATGTACAACTCACTCTCAAATCATTAAGCCAAACGACCATATTTTTGGGGCCTTTGAAATGCTTGTAGATCACACGTTTTACACGACACATTAGTTAAGTATTTTAGGCATAAATCTCTCAATTAAAACTAAAGGGCAGAGAATCAAGTTTAAACCGAGTTGCCTTCTTGGCTTTTCATGTTTTTGGGGTTTATAGTTAATAGAGATAGAAGAACAAGAGAAAGGGACACAGATAGACACAATTCCTCTACCTCGCCGTTGTCAATCTTTGTTTTCTTCTCCTCTTCTTTTCTCTTCCTCAGCTCATAGAGACTCGGGTCCTTTGTGCTCTCGGATTTTAAATATTCTGGAATTTTAAACTATTCTTAATGTTTGTGAATTTTATTGCTTCGTGAATTTGTTTGTCTTTGATTAGTCGAATTATAGAAGCTTTCTCAGTAGAGAATTCCAGGTTGAATTCAGGTTTTCAGTTCAATTTGGGAAAATTCGGAAACTGGGATTAAATATATCTTCTTGATCCATGAAAGACCGAATTCAAAAATTCTGCCAAGTTCTTGGATTGGTTTGTTTTCATATGTTGATTATTCTTATGTTCTTGAGTTTTATTATTTGAATTGATTAAACCACCCTCTTTTTTTAACTGTTTTTAAGAGAAAAATAGTAGCTAAGGTCTTCGGGAAAATGATTTGGATTGTTCCTATACTACAATTTTAGGGAATCCAATTTCAATTTGAGTGAGCTCACCAACTCACACGTCAATGCACTTCACAGTAATGCCAAAGACTACATTAAGGAAGCAAGAATTCGACCATTAAGCTTGATTATGGGAACTAATGCAAAGCCATTCTTACTTCGTTCTCCTTAAAACAAATGTGCACAGTAAGAGAAAGAGAGAATAATGAAAATTACATATACATACTCAGATGAACAAGCACAAGCAGAAAGAGGCTTTAAAATTGAGAAGTGATAGCTTGTCCGTGTAAAAGCAAACAGTGAAATTCAGTAATATAAATGGGGAACAAAAACATATTTGCTGTAGCAGTGCTGTTTGGCTGTTTGGCATAAGTTGATATAGGAGAGAAGTAATTACCAGGAGTAACAATAACTGTTCGAGATTTGCGTACTACGGTCTGGGTTGCACCAGCAGCACATCTAGCATTCTGTAGAAAGAAGCACAATACACAACATCAGAATAGATCATCAAACAAATTACATCAGTATTTCTGCTACAGTGAATGGTTCATCTACACAATAATAAGAATGAAGAGAGTGTTCTGAGAATGGGACAGAAAGTATGGACAGTTAAAAAAAAAACATAAAACTAATTGCATCAATAACAAGCAGGAAATCACTCTAATACAACACACTACATATCCAGTTATCCACTCCTCTCAAAAAAAATAATTGAAGCTGACAGGCCATTGACCCATGTTTATAGGGTAAGAGAGAGATGGAAGGACAGTGGACTGAAGAGGATGGCCTGAATGAGGGCCTACTTGTGTACCTGAGAAGGAAGAATGGCAAATGGGAAGGAAAGATGATGGGAAAGTGGAAGAATTCTTCCTTTTTGTTGGAACCCGTTAAGAAAGGAGAAATGCATGTCCTCCATCAGAAAACATGTAAAATGAAAACTACAGAACCCCCTCCCTTCTTCCCCCCACCAGAAAAATAGAAAAAAGAGTAGTAATTAGCAAACGAAGCCCAGTCCCACTGCAAGGGAGAGGCAGGAGCATAACAGAACAGTGAACGGAAGGTAGGATCCAGACATGATTGGAGGTAGAGAACTCAATCGTTAAATGGACTGTGTAGGGGTCAGGGGTAGGCCTAACAGAATCATGGGTTAAGTCAGGGCAGCTCTTAGTGGTTGGGCACAGCTCGTTGCAGAGTCCAGGAGCGCGTTTGGTTTCAAGCTTTTCTGTTTTCATTTTCAGTGAAAACAGAAAATGATCAGAAAATAAGTTTGGTTAGATACTAGAGATTAGAGAAAATGTTTTATTGAAAATATTTTCTAAAACAGCCACAAAATTGAAAATGTCATTTTTCAGTATTTCCTTTGTAATCTCTAGAAAATGTTTTCACATCAAAATGCAGTGGCATAATAGTGAATATCAACAAATCCCGTCCTTTTATAGCAAGGCACCACATTCGAATCAACTCAAGCCAGAACCCGTCAGTTTTTTCTCCTTTTCCTTCCCTGAGCTAATGCCAAGTTCTGCTGTGGAAAACCCAGATCCGTCACCATGGATGCCTCATGTGAGGAAGAGGAGATGCCACCGTAGTTGCTGTCTGTTCGTACCGTTGTTTCGTGCCGCTAGTGGCCACCTTAGCCCAGTTGCAGGGGAGGAGAAGAAGGCCTCCACAAATTGCAGCCGATGGAAACAACAGAGAACCAGACCAACCCCCATCGTGGCTGAGGAGTGGACCTTCTTCTTCACCACATAGTAAGACCCAAAGCATCCAGTCCATCTCCTTTTGTTGACGAGACGCAAAAATGGTGGCTATGTGAGACTCTCATGGCAGTGGTGAAAAGAAAAAATTCTTGAGACAAAAAAAAAACTCTTTTAGAAACTCTCATGGCAAATCACAGCATCTCCTTTGGCTAGGTTGATTTTAGGGAAAAGATTTAGAAAGATCCAGAAACTCTTTTAGGAAAAAAAGAAAAAGAAACTAATTGATATTATAATGCATATGCTTTCATTTGAGCCGTTGATTGATGTTTTTGAGTTAAAATGTTAAAGTTCAATGTATTTTGACATCTGTATATAGATGACAATGGTATAACTTTATTATTTTAAATTTGATTCTTTAAGGATTTTGAATTTGAGTTTGAAAATTCTATCTTAAAAATGGCAAACCAAACGTATTTTCGTTATTTCCTCTATTTGAAAATAGAATATATCTTTACAAACCAAATACATTTCCTAAAATTTGGAAATTTGAAAATGAAAATCGCTTTTGGGAAATGGAAATAGAAAATAGAAAATATTTTCACAAACCAAATGCGCTCTAGGTGTTTCATTCTTGTTTTCATATACTTTCTATTTTCATGTGTTTTCAAGCAGGTTTCCACTGTCATAAGGAGCGATGCTCCCTTTGTTTGATTAGTATTCAGTGATAACCAATTTTCCATCAAAACCCTACCAAATTTTCAGTAAGGATTAATTTCGCATTGGAATAATCCAAAATGCTGCTTATACCTTCCAAAAAGGCTAACATATAGAATCAAGAGACAAACAACCAACACAACATGCAAAAGATATACAAAACAAAAAAAGGGAAAGAAATCACTTACCAAAGCAGCAGCACATTTGAAACGAGGTGACCGACTTTGAAATGCAACAATCTGAAGTTCTCCTTTTCTGATGTTGTATGGTAATGGTTGCATCCCAACTATGTTTGGTCCAGTGTGCTTAACATGTGCTTGAAACCGACTTCTACAACTAACTGCATTCAGTAAACAGCACAAAACCATGTTCCATGATTTAAGTAACTCCTGAAACATTTTTCTCATCGCATTATGTTACTAAACCTAGCTCAACCGCTAATTGAGATCTCTAAAATCAATGCACCTGGTAATGATAGAGGTGAAGTGTCAAGACAACTTCCTACTGGTGTCTGCATCTTGATGCCGACCAAATATGACAAGCCCTAGCTGCTGTAATAACAAGGCAAATCACAAGTAATTGGTTTCAAATAGAATCTATGTGATGAGCTGAGAAGTCATTGTTCAAAATAGGCATGTAGGAGCATTTTACTTTAAATCATTTTACATGATTACACATTTAGGCCGTCTTTGCAACTAATTCCTGGCAATAATTCAGTTCAATCCTTTATAAAATTACAACTATATTCTTGTGTTTGGGCTTTGGATTTTATTTTTTTTTAGAATTGAATTTCCATGTTTAGAAAGCAAATTAAATTGATAGAATTCGAATTAACAATTTTACAAAATTGTCCTTTTGCCCTTAACTCATTTGTCCCATTTCAAAAGGACAATCAATTTAGCAAGGAAGTGGTAGGCCTTGACAGACAGCTTTATAATTATAACTGATCCGGAAGCACATATTGACAAAAAGAAATGGCTTATCCAACTGTTGAACCAATCTTAGAACTCTCATGTAAAATTCTCTGAGAAAAGTAATCTTAAGGATAGTAATAAATTAGTGTAATTTTCTAACAATACGCTGGCCAAGCATTAACAAATGTAGACTGAATGCTACCAAATTTTCAATTAGAGTGAAACATGCCTATATAGGTATGAAAAGAATCTGTTAGCTTATGACGAAATAGCCGAAGGACTTCACCAGCTAACTTTTAATATTAAATACTGCATGAAAAGGCCAAGTCCTAAGCATAATGAAATAAAGGCTAAGTACTACTCCTCAAAGATGGAAATCTAGTTGACGAACTTAGATCAAGATCAGCAGGCAGGGCATTAACTGCAACATCAATTTTTATTGACCAGCTATTTCGTGTTTGCAGCTTGATACAACATTAAACTGTTGGAAATAAGAATAATAACCTTAATCTTTTATACCGGGTCAACAAATCTCAATAAAGAACACTACACAATATGGCCTATTCAGCAAACAAAAGGAAAAGATGACTATCAGTCAGGGTCTTTTGCTTTTCATTTTTATATATAACTTTTGTTTTGAATTCTACTAGACCTAACTGTTAAGTTCAAAGATACCCACAAAGCATATACCCAGAAAGTCATAAACCGGAACAAATATAGAATTGAAACCAAAACATAAACATAAAACAATATGCACAGTAGGATGCTTAAACAAATTTAAATAGATCTCACTTTTGCTAGTAACAAAAAACACTAGCAGGTATCTGCTATGTCGAAAGAAATCTGCTGTGGCCAGAATTCAATATCAAAGAAAACAAGGAAAGCCTCACCTAACTGAACTGAAGCATAGCACCATGGTATGCTAAGAGAGTAAAATTCTTAAATTCGATTTAAAGATGACTAAGAAACCAGAAACACATTTGACAAGATCCCTAATTTGCAACTAGTTAATAGTTATCTACTTTAAAAAGTTTAACAAACACCACCTAAAACTTACAAGTTAAGTATCTTTTTGGTCCCTGAAAAATTAGTGAGATTTGGGTTTGTTCCCTGAAAAATTTTTTGTTTGGTTTTAGTCCAAACATTTTTAAAATTGTTTGGTTTTAGCCTCTAAAATTAGTTAAATGCTGAGTTTGGTGACAAAAAGACACATTATCCAATCCTATATGGCTATCAGTAATTGTATGTGTCACGCCATGATCTTATATGTCAAAATCCTCACTCAATAACTTATTAGAGCCAACTTATTATTGCATCTCAATGGACCTAGTAACTCATTTTACAATAGGGTTTTAATAAATATGGTTATGATATGCCACGTGCGACTAGTGGGTACCACACAAGACTAGATAACATGAATTTTTCTTACCCAACTCAACATTTAATAGAGACAAACAAAATTCAGAGATTAAAACTAGACTGTTTTGGAAATATTTGGAATTAAAAAAAAAATCAGGGACTAAAACCAAAACTTGTTAATTTTTTAGCCAAATATTAGACAACAAGTTAAGCATAAAACAAGATAACATCTCAATCATTCATCACATATAAATCAATAAACCATCTCGTAAGTACAACAAAGAAAGCATCCTAAGTAAGTAACCAACCTGAACACATTCTTTGTCTTACAAACAGCACATTTCAATTTTGCTTTCATTATAGCAAAGCCAGCTATCTCTCTATCTAGAATCTACTGTCATCTATAGTAATTGCAGCAAAATTGGATATATCTATAGAGTCTTTAACTATCAAAGTAGATATCAAGTACAAAGAAATCTTAATGCATACTGCCATCTAGTTTTTGTTTTTCAAGTTGACCTCTCTAACTTGATCATTTTTAAATGCCATTCCAAGGAATGCCTAGAATACCATCACAACTGTTTGAAAAATAAATCAAAAGTTCATAACTATTAACTTCAATTTGATATGGAGGAGGGAGAGAAAAGATAAAGGTCCAGCAATGTTCACACCAGGACAGAACCATATCTACGTTCTACATGTGTCCCTATCATTCATATTTTAACTTTTTCAGTGTTGTACAAAAACTTGACCCAAAACTAGAAATGGTCTAGTAGCTTGTGCACTGTGCACGTATATCTTCCACAATTTACAAACCAGAAAACACTATCTTCTCACAGTCATGAAACCACTTGTCCAAAAACTAAAGTTGTTGGTTCAAGGTACATGAATGGTTTTATATCTAATACATCCCTTACAAGAATGCCTCTTTTGGACTTGAAACGTGGACAATACACAAGCCCACTTTTACCTTGTGATGAAATTTAATTATTTTTATTTAGAAGAATTGGGGCAGAGCTAACTATAGACCATTTGGTTGTAGAGAAACCATGCCATGAAGCCACTTGTTCCGAAAATTTAAGCAGTTAGGTTGAGGCACATAAACAATTTTATATCTAATACTCACACTCTTACGCCTTAAACTTAATCATGACAATAAGGCTTGCGTGTCGCAAATTAAAATTTTGCAACAGTCCTTCCTAATCCTAGGTTAGGCATCACAAATTCTACATTTAGCCAACTAAATTCACATTAGGAAGCTTAAAATATTGGTATGAATTTGACTACTAATGACGATGAAGATAACGAAAAAAATCAAATGATTTTAAAAAAGTAAAGTAAAAATTGACATTGATGCCGGAAAAATAAAATTGAAGCGAGAAGCACGAAAGAAAACACACGCCCTTTGTGCTAGACGTGTTTGCGTCGTCGGTGGAGTGGTCGCCTCGATGAAGAAGCGGAGACGTCGTGGCAGGCGCGGATGACTAAACCAAAATATAACACAGGAAAACGAAGTGTGCAGTCGAAACCTACATTAAATCATTAATATAGTGCTATCACGAGTCAAATGGCAAGGGATGATAATTCATTACCTTGGGGTTGTCTCTGCTCGGAATTTCTCTTTTTCCAAGGTTCTAATGGCTCGTGAGTGCAGGGATCGTCACTCAAATGCTCAGCGTCTTTGGTTTTTTGCCATATATGGCAATTGGTTTTTAGTTTTTCATAGTTTTTAACGCGTATGGCGGTGTAACCCGGGCAACCAAAAAGGAGTATGGCGGTGAATGGCTAACCGGATTTGGGAACCGGGTTATTTTTTGTGGGTCTGGTTCGGGTTTGGAAGATATTATTTGAGGGCGGATTCTCACAAGCCTTGGCTACAATTTTACATTTAGCTACATTTTAGAAATGTTGCTAAAAGAAATAAGTTGTGTAGCTAAACACTAAAAACTCTCCTTCTCATCTCAATTTCAACTTTCACTCCTGCATCTTCCACAACAGGTACCTAATCGTTGTTCTTGTTTGGGACGTAACATAACATCAGTGAACTTATAACATCAAGCATAAATCATAATAAGAACTAGAACATAACCAGATGTAACATATACATCAGTGAACTTATCTAACATCAAGCATAAATCATAATAAATTAGAGTTCTAATCTCAACTCTTCATAATCATAAAAGAAAAAACAGTCCAAAAATGAATAATCAAATTAGAGATCCATTTTCCAAAGCCAAATTTTTCAAAGAAGATATTTACCACCCATAGAGATTAAGGTTTTAGTCATAGATAAATTCCATACCACTTTGGATGATTACCCGACCTGTGGTGGTGATTTCGACAAAGAATGCCATCTTATTTTGGATCACCTATTTAGGACAAAATGTGGAAAATTATTTAAAGAGAACCAAGATTAAATCTTAGCCATCTATTTTGCTCACTTATTTTCAAAATATTCTTCTACCCATGCAAGGAATACAAAAGATTGTCATCATTAACTCCTCCTCCAAGCCACCTAACTTGATCACTTCTTCTTCAAAATTTCGTGCACCCTTCAAGGAGAAGAACCAGTCACCATTGTTGTCCTCAAGAGCTTGTTCTTGAGTTCCAAGCCCAAAAACACTAACCTAGAGTTGTTGAAACCTCAAAGTTCTTTCATTAAACTTGTTCTGCACCTAATTTTCTACAAATCTAACCGATTAAAATCTTAAATCTCTATCAATCCTCACCTTTATACCTTACTTCCTCACTGATTTACTAAGGATTTGAGGTTGATTTTGGAGTTTTGAGGTGGAAGAGATCAATCTTGTAGCCAAGGATCCATTAGACACCAAAAGTAGGGTTTTCTTGCCTTTTCTTTTTGAAATTTATTCTGGTGTGATCTGATTGAGCTAGGTCCAAAATTTCTTGTTATATTAGTTGATATTATGTTGATATTGATGTATGAATTTTGGTGGAGTATTTGGATGATGTTAAAAATCATTTTTGTCAAAGGGAAATTTGGTATATGCTGCTGGATTTTCAGTTTTTACATAGGCAGCTATTGATCTCGAATTTTCTGGTATATTTGTGGGTATTTTCATGAGCTATAAAAAATATATGTTGAATCCAACATCCTAGACTAGTTCCATAAATTTTATTGGGCTCTGATTGTGACTCGTAGTACTCTAAAAGAATCAGGAACCAAAGTGATTTGTGCTGTTGGATTAGTAGACCTAAAGCTATGAATTTGTATAATTTTATTAACATAGTAAATGATTGAATTATCTTTTGAAATTTTTACAGGATATTGTCAACATCTCAAAGTATACCCATGATTTTTCTTTTAAACTTATTCAATCATTTGCTAGGGTTAAAAATTGTGAGAATATAGTTCTGAACTGAGTATGAGGGGTCTCTGACCACTAAAATTGTTGAATTTTATTATCATACTAGAGAATTTTTTACCCCGAAATTTTTATGGAGCTTTGTGGACATATTGAAGTATCTCAGGGAATTTTCATAGCCTTTAAATTGATTGTTTAATTTGTGAGATAAATCGTGCTCTAAGTCAAATTCTGCCAAATGCTGTCTTTGTCCTGGAAATGAATTAAACTCTTGATTTAGAAGTCAAATGATCTTTGGTTCAAGTATGATGTACATGAATGCATACTAGTGACATTAAAGATTGGTTTGTGAGAAATAATGAGAATTTCTTGTGATTGGTTGTATATATGAGCTTTAAGCTTGCATTGGTAAAAAGAATCGTGATAAATGAATGATGTATATATATATATATTGGAAACATTATGACATTCAGAAACTATGCTAACGCATATGGTAATGTGAGCTTGAGGATGATGAATGTACTAAGTAAAGAATGAAGTCCCCTTTAGTTCAAAAAGGGCATGCAAAGGTCCCCTTTAGTCTATAAAGGGCAAGGGAAAGGTCTCCTAAATGTGTAAGGCACGAGAAAGGTCCTATGAATGTGTAAAGGCACAGAGAGGTCCCTTTAGTCCAAGAAGGGCAAGAAAAGGTCTCCTTCGATGTACCTGAGAGCATATAAAGTTGAAAATAAATTATTACGATATTGAGTAGTATGACATATGTATAATGAGTGATGGAGTAATTAAAACAAATCACTTCGGAAGAATGACTTTTGAACTTCAAAATGAACCTTTGATATATGTTGCATGCTCACAATTTTACTAAAAATCCGAAGTGGATGGACGATAACGATGACATGAGTTTCATTATATGTTTTGGGATGCCCTGAGAATTTTAGAATTCTCACCCCTATGTATTTGTTTTCGTGTCGTCTCCAAGTTAATTCTAGAGAAAATGAAGCCCTACAAGAAAGACTAATTGGAATATCTGGAGCTTAGTAGTGGAGACTCGTATCTGTTGTATTTAGATATGTACATGTATCTATAAATATAGTAAAGAACAGATGTGTACTAAAGCTCATAGAAGAGCTTCCTTTTGTACTTGATTTGTACTAAATAAATACTTTGTTTCCTTACTATATATTTTGATAAAACCACGAGTTAGTTACTACACGATTTGATTGATTCTTGCTATCAATAATTAAGAAAGGTCCACTAATTAATGAGTAACAACTCTCGAGTACAACGTCATGACTTAAGGATGGGGTTGTACTTAGGAGGATGTTACAACCGGCTGATGTCGGCGAGCGGGCTATAAGTGGCAACTAGCGGGGTCGACCATTGATGGAGGGCAGAAGGCAATCGCTGGCGAGGAGGGATGGCAACCACCGTGGCAAGCGACGGCCATCAATAGAGGGTTGTTGGCCACTGACCAGCAATGAGCTAGCCACATGTGGCGGGTGATGAGAGGTGGTCGTAATTAGAGAACGTTAAAAATTATAAGATGTAAAATTGACAATTTTTAAGGTATGAGTTAAGAGTTGAAAAAAGGCTTAGACTAGCTATTTTTCAACTCTATAGAATTGTGATATAGAATTATGACTATAATTCTAAAAGAACTATCAAACATAAAATTTGGAATTGGGTCATCCAATTCTAATTTCAAATTTCAATTCCATATCCAATTCTGCATGTCAAACGAGCACTAAAATTTTTTATTTTAGCTTTTGTCATTAAATGAGATTCATTAACGAATGACATGTCAGATAAAAATGCATCTCAACCTTGACATGTGTAACACTCTAATAATCTCATACTATGCCTAAATTATTGAGTAAATAAAACCTACCACCCTTTAGGTTTCTTGAAACAACATTCCATCATATTCTTCTCATAAAATAACACTACATCGCAATGTTAAAGTTTACTAACAATTAAGAGAGAATATGCTAAGAGTATTTCGCTTGACATTAGTTATTTCTTGGTACTCAACATTAGTTTACCACACCATTGTTAAAAAAATAACAAAAAAATATGTTGACCCCACATTGATTGACTATGCGATTGAACTCAATGTTTTCTGATGGACATAGTACCCCCACCCCTATTTCGTGAGTGGTCACCTCGCTAGTGGTGAGGTCTGAGTGAGCAATCGCAACCACTGACTCCTTCCTTGGCAAGAGTGGATTGCCTTGCCTCCTTTGAGTACGAGGTTTTTGTCTTGCTCTTCCAAGATGATAGCGTAGAGGGTGAAGCTGGATGAGGACTTGAAGAGAGGGTGGGCGAAGAAGATTGTTCGACACCTATTGAATTCTGGGATGGTTAGGGGTTAGACTGGACTTTGTGGAAGAATATACGCGGTACTTGGAGGTGAACCATAAATAAGAACGAGTGGATGGTATTATTTTTTATTTTAATTTTTTTTAACAAAGGTTTGGTAAACCAACATTAAGTGGAATATTCTTAGCATATTCTCTCAACAGTGATTAAACTTTCAGTGGGTGGAGTGTTATTTCAGGAGAAAAATGGGATGTAGTATTGTTTCAAGAAACCTCAAGATAATAGGTGTTACTTACCCTATTATCATTTAAACCAACATATTACCAAAAAAAAAAATTCTGAAATAGGCAATATTTGTAAAATTGTTCCTTATAAATACTAGTACCACATATAAAACCATTGTCTATTGGGGCAAACAACACTTGCAAAACCATTTCCCATAAATAATAATACTTACTATAAAATCGTTGTCAACTGAGAGATAACATGTGAAAGACTATTGCTTATAACTAGTAACACTTTTAAAACTGTTACTTATATTCATAACAAACAACCGCAAACCTTTGCTTAAAAATTGGTAATAGTCTAAAAAATGTTCCAATTATCAAATATTATCCAACATTGCGAACGTTGTCTAATACATACCAACAAAACCGTTGGCTATTCTATTGATAAAGGCAACTTATTTTTTACCATGGCTGAAAGTACAAAACCATTGCCTAAATGAATAGGTAACAGTCGCATACTCCATGGTTATGAAACCATTGTCTATTCTAAAGGCAACGATTTTTTACATATAGCAACGGTTTTTGGCCATTACGAAGAACAAAATGTAATAGTTTTCCGTTGAAGAAAAAGAATAAATGGGTAAGGATTTGAGATTTTGCCGCTGACTACAGAACCAACCTTGGCAAGGGAATTCAATTAGTCAGTGTATGTGCTGCAAAAGTATCCTCAAGGAGCAAAAGCAAGAGTTAAAATCCCAGAATATGTTCCATTAACATATCTTGAAGTTAAGAAAGTTCATGAATATATGCCTATGATAAAATCAGAATGTAGAAATATAGATATTGATTTTGTGTTGATTGCTAAAATGGTAAGGCTTGTTTTGAACACTTTTCTTCTAATTTAGAAAAGTGGGAAAATGAGAAGGAGGAATCTTGTCACGACCCAACATAAGAGCATGACAAACACGTAAGGGATTGGGTCCCCATGTAAGCCTTTAGGTAACGTGACTTATCTGAATGCATGAATTAACATGATTTCCATTCTTAAAAAATAATTTCATTTAAACCATTATCAACTTCTCTATTTAAGCATAATATTGGAATTCATAAAATTGAAATGTTTCAACATACATAACTATGAATTCATCTTAATTAAATTTTGCATGAGATAATAATCGTGAAAACATAAATTGATGTATTTCATAATCATAGACATGAAACATAAATTGTTGTTTTTCATAATCATAGTCATGAAACATAAATTGGTTCAATACTTGAAAATTGAATCGTGAGTATATAAATGACTTGTTACATAAATTTTAATTGCGATCTACATTTCAAATCAATACTTGAAATATGAAAACATATAGAGATGTTCATAACTCTGAAAATAAATACATAATAGAATGCATGATTCTAATTGTGCTTGCACATCTAATGGGCACTTTAATCTAATATAATCATAGACCAAGTCTTCCTGAAAGTAAACCTCACTATCTGGAATAGCTCCAGCTCCTGAATCTGATTGAGCGATATATAGATCTGCAATTGTAAGGAGGAAGGGAGAGGGATAAGTCATTCACCTAGTGAGTGGATTTTCACCACCACCCACATGGGGAAACCACCATGGTAGACCTTATATACATGCATCAAGCAAAAAATCTTTTTAATATCTACATGCGTAATTACATAGGAAAGCATTTCTAATTCATGGTGTGGTAATTACTTGAGAAATGGGAATCTTTGAACATGATAGATATGTACATAATAATAATATTTACTTTGATCTCTCAACTTTGAAAGGGCACCTAATGAGGTCCCATAGGGCGCACCTAACTAGATTTCATTCTCTGAATACTCTGAAGGGTAAGATTATCATTTACGGACAACTTAGTACTAAAGCTAACGATCTTATAGCTGTTAACTCATTGTCTGTTTCTTTATAGTTACCATTTAAAACTAATCCTCAAATGAAATAATAAATTTGAAAACTTTGAAAGCTCTGAATTTATATAATTCTAAAATTGAATAAGCATAACTAGGGTTCTAAAATTATGCCACATGGATCACTAGCTTGTAGACATGGTGATTTCAGAAAACCCACAGAGTAAGTCTCTAGTTAATGTGTTGAGACATACTTAATTCAATACTTTCAATAACGTATAACTGAAATTTTAAAATTGTATTTCAAGAACATGATTTAGAAACATGAAAATTCTATAATTATAATCCATGTCCGTCAATAGAGATAAATCGTACTTACCTCAACATATTTCCCAAAAAACATAATTTGAGATTCTAATGCATAACCAGGAAATTCAAAGTTTTGAAAATGTGGTAATATCATCAATCCATAAAACGTGTCTAATGATCCTGGCAAACTTGCTAAACCTCATATTTTTCCAATAAATCTTTTCATAAGTCAATAAGATATTTTCATGGCACACAACATAGTAATCACAGTCCCATGATTTTTCTAAAATATAATTTTCATGCTATAATAAAAAATCATAATTTTACTAGCTTAGCATAACATGTAAAATCATGTTCTTTCACATCTAAATTCATGATTTACAATTATAACACTTAGATCATACTCATAATGATTGAAAATAAGACCATGGGTTCGAACCCACACACCATTTGGAGCTAGGAGTGTGTGGGTACTATCCACTTGATCTTGGAAGCTAGGAATGACACCAACAACTGCATTAGAATAAAAAAACAACCCATAAGACACACAAAAACATGATAGGGCAGATTTGGGGTAGGGGGAATCATGCAAAATTCATGCATGAAGCAACCTTATCTCTAAACATGGGAGAACATAGAAGAAATTGATAAAAACAACTTACCCAATGATTGGAGAGGAAGAAGAAAGCTTAGAGTTGTGTGAGAGGGGAGGGAGAGCACCTTGGAGGCTTAGGGTTTAGTTTCGAGCATGTTTGGCCGAGTGTGGGGTGTATTTATATAGTAGGGGATCATTAAAATGAATTTGCATCATTTTGGACATGTCTCAGCGTTAAAGGTCTCGTTGTAGCGACCTGCTTGCCTTCCTGCCGTTGCATCAAGAAAAACTCCTTACAAACCCTGCTGCATAAAAAATGCAGACTTCAACAATATCGGACGATTTTATGCAAACTAGGGGTTTTCAGGGTACCTAGAGGCTGTGTAAGGCTTATATAAGTACATGTGGACTTGCGGCATCACATACTTTCCCCTTAAAAAGATTTAGTCCACAAATTGAACTTGCATATCTTGAGGATCGAACAAAGAGGATACTTGAATTGTATAGCCCTTCAGGATAAGCACCCATGCCCAAAATATGCTGACATGATACACTTGCTCCCTAGTTGATAGACTGAGAAGCAATGTCATTTTGAAGGCCACTGCTCTATTACGCGGTTAGGTATGTTATTTGTCACGTTAGGCAGCTTCGCCTCCAAGGGAGCTTTTTCCTATTGAGGCAACAATGGCATCTATCATGACACTAACATTGGTGGCTCCATCCCTAAGGGCAACCCTTTTCACAGTGCAAGTCTTAGGTGGATAGCCATGCTCTACCTCATGCGCAAGTGAGCTCTCAAGGACAGGAGGGTGTTAAGCATCAACTTTTGTCCTTGCTCTATTTCTCTCTTTCTTGCATCTAACATAGATTGATGCCCTTGGGACTTACCCTTTGGTTGGATGGAGAAAGAAGATGAGAAGAAAGACGATGTGAAGAAAGAAGATGGGGAGAGAGAAAATGTAAAGAAAAGTTTATCTTCTCTCCTATTGCTTGGTTGAAAAGAGAAAGGAAAGAAAGAAGACTTTCTAATTTTCTTTCTCTTACTTGGTTACATAGAAAAGTAAGAAGAAAGAAGATGTAATAGTATTAAATAACATTTTTATTCTTAATGCACTATAATATAAATATATTTTATTTTTTATATTTATAATTTAATTATTATAAATTCAACATAATAACTTCACTAAAAAATAGATATAATAAATTAGTTTTATAAAAAATATAAAAATTAAAAAAGTAAATCTTCAATTTATTTAAAATAAGATATTTAGTTATAGGATTTTTTTATATTAAAATTATAAAGTTAGACAATTTCAAATATTCTTTAAATTTTAGGTTTAATTAATTTACAAGTCTTTATAGTTTCACTCAATTTTTAATTAGGTCCTTACAATTTAAAAGTTTGTAATTGAGTCCCTTATCATAAAAAAAATTTCAATTAGGTCCCTATCCCTATAAAACGTTACAAAAATGTTAAATTAAATAGAATATTTCTAAAATATTCTTTTACTATAATTTTATATTTTAAAAAAAAACCCACCCAACCCTCCCACCCTTTGTATCACCACTACTATTGTTGTGCTTCAATCTTCATCATCATCATCCATCATCATCACTACCTTATTCATCATCCATCATCACAACCACCCCAAATAATTTTAATTTCTCATTAATTTTGTTCTTTTTCACTATTTGAAAAAAAAAACACACGCATAGAAGGAGGTGAAGGGTGGTTGCAAATGAAATAAGGCGTTTCTAATACAAACATCTAACAACACAATGAATCTACAATAGTTATAAAACTACAACCAGCAAATGTCTTATCATTATGCCCTCTTTCCCCTGGACGAATAGTGCCCAACATCTTGGAGAACCATCCTTGCTAAAAGTCAAAAGAGGCAACTGATCTGTGCTTCCCTTATTATTGGCAGGAATACCAATGTTAGCATACCGCATTGGAGAATCTGTGTCACAAAAGGCCATAACTGGTATATTTCAGATGAGTTATGCTATTTGTACTCATTTTATGTGGAAACCGTGTTGATTTACAACCCATTCACCATTGGATGAGGTGTGAATCCTATTTAAGTAAGGTCCATACCTCATCCAATGGTAGATAAGGTGTAAGTTGACTTGCCCTATACACAATGAGTACAAATAACATTTTTCTTCCAAGATACGTGTGTTTTTTTCAAACAGTGAAAAATAAATAAAATAATGAGAAACTAAAATTATTTGGGGTGGTGGTGATGATGAATGATGAATAAGGTAGTGGTGATGATGGATGATGATGATGAAGATTGAAGAACAACAATAGTAGTGGTGATATGAGGGAGGGGGAGGGTGGGTTTTTTTCTTTTTTATTTTTTTAATCTAAAATTACAATGAAAGAATATTTTAGGAATATTTTATTTAATTTAACATTTTGTAACATTTTATAGGGATAGGGGCCTGATTGGAAAAATTTATATAATATAGAGACTTAATTATAAATTTTTAAATTGTAGGAACTTAATTGAAAATTGAATGAAACTATAGGGATTTAGATTAATTAAACCTAAATTTTATTATACTTTGATACATTTATTATATTATATTTGTGTTTTTTTTTTTAACAAGATGTGTACTGAGTTGTAATACGTACTTTTCACAGTTTCCCCCACTTTCATTGGATGAATAAAAGTGTTATGTACATGCGTTTTTATATTAATTCCCAATGAAGCAAATAACAAGACTACCACGTATAATAACGCATAGTCCAAAATATATAGTCATATATGTATAGCAGCCTAAAAATATGCAACGCTCTTGCTTTATTATATTACTAATTAATTAACTTGTGTGTCAACCCAAAGGCCCGTTACACATTAATCTTAATTACTTTGAACAAGAGCCAATACTTATGATTTTGATTTGAACAGCAGAAAATAAAAGCATCCTAACATTTTAGATGCTTTCTTCACTGACCAAGCAGTAGAATATTAGAGTCTTTCCCCACCCGATAACATTGACGAGGTGGTGGGGCTGGTTGGTTTGATCAAGGAGGAAACTGAAAGGCAAGGGCAATCTAGTTCATATATTGGGACCACATTGAATGTAGGAATTAACCAATGTTCATATGAGGTCAGCAACGGAGGTGATGATGTTGCAATTTGTGGTAGCAGAGCCTGAGGTTTCAATTTCTCAGCCAAGCTAGGATAGCTCCTTTCTATTATGGGTCCTTCTCACTGTTCACTATGTTAGGACAAATTTATCATACAATGGTTAGATCAAAGTAAAAAGATAAAATAAAGGAAAACAAAAGCCTTAAACAAGTAAAAATTTATTACCGAAAGAAATAATGAAGGCTACCAAGGAGAAGAACCTCATCGTACAGTAGAAGCTAATGCCCATGACAAAAGAGAAACAAAAAAAGCAAGACTAACAAATACCTTTCATCTTCTTGATCCTTGCATAAAGACAAATTAGATCTAACAAAAATATTTTATTTTCAAAGTTCCATAAACATCATATCGGTGATTAATTATATATTAAGTATCAAAACTTTGTCAAAATGAAGAACTTCCAAATGAAGGGACTTACTGCCATGTTGGAATTGTGTTGCAAGTAGGTTGAGTTCAAATACAAGATAGACAGATGATATCCTATCAATGGCTACAAATAAGCACTTGCTTATGGAACATAAGTGAGAGTCAATTTTTGATAGTGCAGCTTCTTATTATGCCATGAGCATAATAGCAAGGATTAAATAAAATAGATGGCAGTGAAGTCCTTCAACTTTTTCATAACCATTGTCTTCTATCTTTTGTTAATCAAGTCTACTTTAGTCTTGCTACAGCTGCAAATAAGGTTGGAATTTGGAAGTTCTAACATATGTATGAGTACAATCTATTGATTTTAAGTTCAAAGGTAACTCCTACTTGTTGTCCGCAGTCTTAGCATCAAATGGTTTTCCTTGCCAAATTCTCGAGAACCCATCTGAAATTTAGCTAATTTACTTTATATTCCTAGGAGAACCATGAGAAAGGATTAATTACTGAATTTACCACACAAGCTATTTGTAACCTTGTAAAATCATAAAAGTCATCAGAAATTAGCCAACTAGTTCGCACTACTAGGAGTCCGCGGATACCAACTTACTTACCGACGGATGTTTCGACGGATAGAATTTATCCGACTAGTTCGCACTACTAGGAGTCAGGATCGTCCCGGCCCGCATCATCATCTGCACCATCATCATCATCCGTGCCGTCCGACTTGACCGGCCCTTAGAGATGGAGGGGAGTGGGATACGGGGAGCGTCTTCCTGGAGCTGGAGGATCCAGAAGCCTGCATCTCTCGGAAGAATGTCATGACATCTGAGTGATCTTCTGCCCCATCCTCTGGAGCTCATCCTTCGCTTTCTTTGCTTTCTCCTGCTCCTTCTTCGCGTTCTCCTATGCCACCGCTCCCAGGAAAGCTTAAGCTCTCTGATCTCTCAGCTCCTCCTCAACAGCAGCTCGCCCGCCCTCCTCCTGAGCCGTCGAGGAGCTGTGCCTGCCGCTCCTGCCGCCGGATCAATCTGGGCCTGCGGTCAGCTCATGGTTGAGGGCATGGACACGCTCCCTCAAGGCATCATCCCCAGGAGTCTGACCCGTGCGGAGGATGGGGACATACTCTCAGGATGGTACCCCATCTATATGCGGCCCTTGTAAAGGCCGCCAACCACCTGGGCCCACACATCCTCCTCATTGGGAGGAGGAGGAATGTGAGCATCGGCCCAGCCTCAGCCATCTGGGTCTGGTCCGGGTCTCTGGCCCTAGAGGTCCTAAACTCGCACTGTAAAGGAAAAAGAAAAAACAAGTTGTAAGTAATAATTATGACAAATGAAAATAATAATAGAAACTAAGTAAAGATATGTCTAAATTTAAACTTACATAGGTCGCCTCAGGCGAACTACCCAGACCTCTCCAGATTGCCCCCTACTCACCCTTTTGGTGAGTCTCCGAAATAGCTCGCCCTGTGTAGGGCAGCTCAACTCCTTCGCCTGCATAAATACACACAATAAAGTCATCAAAATATAGTATATGTCACAATTCAAATATAGTAAATGTTATTATAAAACGTAGAAACAATAAAGAATTACCAAGCGCTTCCGTCCCTCCTGGGTGCTCGACCCACCAGTGTGCAGTGACCCGCCTTCTGTGAGGCTCGGTTTGTCTTCCCTTGCCTGACCTATCCTTGAAGGTCGGGTCACTAGCCTAGTGGCGCTGCAACTCAGCCAAGGTGGCGTCGTTTAGCCACAAGCTGTTCATGTGTCCCTTATGAATATCATGAAACATATCCCGCATTCGCTTGGAAGACCTAATCCTCCAAGCCCTCTTCATGCGGGCTCATGCTTGGGCTCAATATAGAATGTTTTTTGCATAAACAAATTCACAACACATTAGTGATTGTATATCAAGCATATAATTAAATAATGTAAACATATTTTTTTAACAAAAGCGAAACAATCATATAATTACCTTCCACTCCTTCCACCACGACTCCTTGACATCAGGATGGATGTCCATGTGGGCCACGGATGGTTATACCGACTCTGTATAACCTCCGTGATCCTATGGTGAGCCGTGCAAATGGGAGAAAACTATTACATAAATAATCAAAAACCAATCAAAATTACTCAAATTTCATAAGCAATTTAATTTTAAAATGTAATAACAAACATGTTTCAACTTACCTATCTTTACTGTCCAGCCTAATCCGTCCGAGTGGTCTGCCATCAGGCCCAAGTGGCCTGCATCTGGCCAGAGAGGCCTCCCATCGCGTCCGTGCCTGACCCAGTCGAGGAAGGAGGAGTCTGTCAGATGCGGGGCATGGAGTCGGGGCAATGATAGGGCTAGGGGCAGTGGTAAGGCTAGGGGAGGGGTCAATAATGCGAGTGGGCTGTGAATGTGAATATGGGAGGGGTGACATACCCAGAGTCAGCATCATTCGAAAGCCTGGGGTGCTAATGGTCGGACTGAGGTAGAGGTAGTGGAAGAAGAGGTGGTGGAGGTGGTGGAAAGGACGGTGGCTGAGGTGGTGGGAGGGATGATGGCTGAGGTAGTGCAGGTGGTGGGAGGGCGGTGGCTAAGGTGGTGGGTACACCGACCTTCCAAGGTTGGCCTCTGTCTCTACCAGCCATACTGAAACAATTAAAAAATAATCCACAACAAAACATTAATTAAATCAGGAAATTTCAAATAATTGCATAATAATATTGCATATAATATTGAATTCCTTAGTTAATCTGAAAGTGTTGGACCGTTTTCATCATCACTTTGTTGTTGATCATTAAGTGACTCATCAGGACTATCACTTGTTTCATCTTCGTGATTTCTGATTGGGTGGTTACTTGTGCATTCGATTAAGTCAACTTCCCCAGTTAATGAAAGGGGATTTTCAGGGTTGTTGCATCAAGTCCTGCCCTTGAAGGATGTGGATCATCCACTTGATATGTATCTTCAACAGTTTCTTCCTCTATCTCAATCATACCTCTTGGTTTGATCTTATTCACAACCCTCCACTGTGACCTACTTTCTCAGGATAAGACATATAATATACTTGTCTTGTATTTTGGTCATAATAAATGGATCATAACTTCTATATCTTCTAGTGTGATTGATTTCAATAATTTTGTAATTGTTGTGTTGACGTGTCCTAGTTAGACGGGTTGGGTCATACCATTCACATTTGAATAGGACACATTTATTTGTGAGGTCACCTACGTACTCAAACTCAAGGATTTCCTTAACAACACCATACCAATCACATCTCACCAGGATCGCCTTTAACACAAACACTAGTATTGTCGATTTTTTTCCGCACCAATTAGCTGTGTGAAACTTGTACCCATTAACGTAGTACATGGGCCAGCTCACAACTTTATTTTTTGGGCCCCAAGCTAGATTGAACAAATGGGGACATGTTACACCATTATTTTTGTTATGAACCTACGTACATAAAGTTTGAAATGTCAAACTTACTTGTATCAAACAAAATTAACAGATAATATTTTAGGTTTCGTAATCTTAAACAAACGGACTTACATGTAATCTAAACCAATCCGGAAATTGTTGAAGAGAATCTTGACCATGCAGTTGCTCAAAGTATCTGTTGTTGAAAATATATTTTACGTTATATTTTATATATGCATAACATCACACTTACTCCTACACAAAAAAATGTCGTAAAAAAAATAGACTTACAATCTGAATGGTTGCACTTCATAACAATTTAGCAAAATATGTAAGTGTGCGGAATTCCACTCCTCAGAAGTCAGCCATCGAAACACACTCTTTCCAGCTCAACCAGGTTGATTGAATATAGACAATGTAGGTGGAGTAGAACACTCCCTTCCGTCATCATTACGACCAACCCGAGTTCTCCTAGATTGAACATGTCGCTGAAAGTAAAATGAGCAGAAATTTGAAGTCTCCTTTACTAGATAAGCTTGGTATATTGATCCTTCCACTTGAGACTTATTCTTCACATAAACCCTCCTATTTCCCTTTCAAATGGATACATCCACCTGTATTGAACCGGTCCACACACTCTTGCTTCATATGCCAAATGTATGGGCAAGTGTTCCATTGAGTCAAAGAACCCAGGAGGAAAATTCTCTCTAATTTACAAAGAATTTTGGGAATATTTTTTTCCATGACAAGCAGATCATCACACCGAAGACTAGAAGAGCATAAATCCCTAAATACTGACTACTCTGAGCGGCTTCCAGACAATATTAGGTAGCTCTCTGAATGCAATTGGAAGCAAACACTCCATGAACACATGACAATCATGGCTTTTCATGCCAACAAGCTTATCCTGTGCAACATTGACACACCTACTTAAGTTTGAAGCATCAGGTATTCTTAACTCCTTAAGCCACTGACAAACTGCTTGTTGCCAATTGGAACTCAGGGCATATTTGGCCTTTGGCTTATAGAAACGACCAACTCTCAGTTCTTGTAAATACAAATCAGGCAGCGTGCATACTCAGCAGATCATGTCTTGCCTTGTCGTTGTCTTTGGTTCGATCTTTATCCAATACAGTATTCATAATGTTGTCAAACACATTTTTCTCAATATGCATGACATCTAAACAATGACGCACCAAATTATCCTTCCAATATGGCAACTCCCAGAAAATACTTTGTTCGGTCCAATTATGGTATACTCTATAACCTGGTTGCCGCACTACCTTTTCGATTTCCATTATTTTTGGGATATCCTTAACTTAATCCCACATTTCGTGACCACTTAGTCTAACCGGAGGCTCATCATGTTCAACAAAATTTCTTTTAAAACCATATCTGCTTCGCCTATAGGGATGATCATAATCTAAGAACCTTTTATAACAATCAAACCAAGAGTTCTTTCCTCCATGTTTCAGGGTGAATGCTTTAGTATCGTCCATACAAATCGGGCATACTAATTTCCCTTAGGTCATCCATCCAGACAACATTCCATAAGCTAGGAAATCATTGATGATCCACATTAATGAGCTCTCATCATGAAATTCTGCTTAGTTGAAATGTCGTAAGTAAGAACACCTTAGCACCAGCTCATTCAATTCATCAATTAGAGGTTAAAGATACACATCAATCTTGGCTTTTGGATTTTCAGGGCCAGGGATTATACATGTTAAGAATAGGTAAGGATCTTTCATACACATGTTAGGAGGGAGATTATAGGGCGTAACTACTAGGCCAACAGGAATAGGGTTTGCTAAATTGGTTATTCGGAGTAAATCCATCTGAACAGAGTCCCAATCTAACATTTCGTGGGTCACAAGAAAAATCAGGATATCGTCGATCGAACTTTTTCCACCCTTCACTATACGATGGATGCGTCATCACACCATCATCCCTTTGATTTTCACTGTGCCACCTCATATAAGGAGCCGAACTCATTGACGCGTAGTCTTATGAGCCTAGGGATTAAGGGCAGATAGTGCATTTTCTTCTGAGGACATCCTTATACCTCCCACTTCCACATCTCTTGGGTTTAAACCTAGGCTCTTGCTAGAATTTACACTCAGTCAATGAACTATCATCTTTATAATAAAGCATACAACCTTTCAAGCAGCAATTAATATTTATTTCCTTCAACCTAAGTTTAGAAACTAATTTTTTAGCTTGATAGAAATCTTTTGGAATTGCATCGGGGTTCGAACTTAGCTCACTCAGTGTAGCCCATTAAAAAGAACTTTGGCTTTGATTCCCTTCGGACTTAATGGTCAACATTCGAACCTGCTAATAACAATTCAGAGTGCACACAATCCTCCCATAAAGGTTGATTGGCAACTTCTAGTAGACTATAAAATCGAGCAGCATCTTGGTTGAACTCCTCGACTGAAGGCTGAATAACGAGCAGCAAATTCAGGACCAGGCATCAAACACCATCTCATGATGCCTTGCTAGGTTATCCTCCCACAACACATTACCCACATCGTGCTAAGTTATATGGATCCCACCAGAACTACATCTAGTTTCACACATACCCACTTGGTTCCATGTGTTAACTACCTCCCCATGCTCGGTCCAAACCCAATAGTCAGACATGAATCCCCACTTGTACAAAGGAACCTTTATTGTATCGTCATCCAGATACTTCCTACATTTGCACCTATTACATGGACACATAACTTTTGCTTTATTAATGAATTGTTGTGTTTTACATGCCACACTCATAAATTCTTCAATACCATTATAAAAGTCCACTTAATCCCCCTCTATTAGGATGCAATCTATCATACATCCATGATCGATTTGAAGGTAACATTGCGCTTGTGATTAACTATAGACCCTACAATTTTGTAAGATAGAAAGTTATTACTTTCAAAAACAAATTCAATTGCTATTTAAATTTTTTAAACATAGTTACTTTTATTTAATCTGTTTCTCATACAAAACATATTAACAAAATTTCAACAGCATTCTCCTTTTAAATTAGGAGCTACCATCGTTACATATTTTAGTCAATACAGCAATTATAAATGTTATTATAAAGATTGACAACAGAATAAATATAGTGAAACATCATTTGGACCCACCTTTTAAAAATTATACGCCTATGGTTGTATTGGCTGAAATATATGGATGGAAGAAATTTACAAAGTGTTTTTGTTTGAAACATGGATATTTATTATTTTTTAAATATAATGGGCTTCTATTTTAAAATTAGAGTGTATAAGCACATGGCTTTAGAAGATGATTATTTAAGATATAACGAAGACACTATCCAAGATTGTGAAGTTCGCAATGATGGCACTGAAAGGCATATAGCACCTAAGGATTATGTACATTTGTTTAAGGTGCACCGCAACTTTCAAGAAATATACATAATCCTCAGATGCTACAGGCCTTTCAATGTCATCATTGTCAACTTCACAATATTGGATAGTGTCTTCGTTATATCCTGAATAATCCTCTTTGAAGCACTGTGCTTATACATTCTGGCTTTAAAATAAAAGCCTCCTTTATATTTAAAACATAATAAATATTCATGTCTCCAACAAGAACACTTTGTAAATTTCTTCCACCCATATATTTCAGCCAATACAACCATAGGCATATAATTTTTAAAAGGCGGGCCCAAATTACTACTTTAAAACACATTGAATTGGTTTTCTTTTTTTTTTAAATACAATTATTTTTAATCCTTTTTTTACTCTTATCACTTGAGGACAATTTTTTTTTTTAACTTTTATCCCTAAAACAAAATTTAACAAAATTTCTGCAGCATATCTCCTTAAATTAGGAGCTTCTATCATAAGATATTTCTTTTAATTGGTCTTTAAGTTTTTTTTTAATATGGTTTATTTTAATCTTATATCCCTAAAAGGATTTTAACGAAATTTTGATAGCATCTCCCCTTAAACTAGGAGCTTCCATCATTGGATATTTCAGTCAATTCAACAATTATAGATATTATTATAAAAATCAACAATAGAATAGGAACAATTAAACAGTTACATGTTAATAATTACATACAATTCAAATAATCCTAAAAACCGTTCTATTGCGCATCCCCTTATAACTCCACAACATGCATCCTGCAATCTCCACAAACACAAAGAATCCACAGGAAACAAATCAAACAAGTCGGGAAGGACCTCTGCACCTTCCCCCAGTCATGCAATCCCCATTTCCTACAACTCTATCTTATAAAATATAAGTCTCTATATATCATACATATATATTAAATCATTAAACGATATAAATAATAAGGAATGAGCTACTAACCTCTATAGCAGAAAAAAGAAAGATGAAATATAGAATCCCTTTGTTCAACCTAGTCCAATCCGAAAATCCAACATTATAAATTTCAATCACAACAATTATATACACACAAAAAATACTAACATATATAAAAACATGTGCAAATCGATCCGAACGTCAACAATTGTAGTGATCCTCAAGCAAAACTCCTACATTAACAAATTAATAACGCAATTAATCCCCAATGCAACACACACACAACACTATGGGCACCAAAAAATGAACAGAAAAAGTAAATCAAATCAAAAAACTAAACCGATTAAAATGCTCACCAAAGCCTCAGGATTGTAATGGTGACCTTCGTTTCTCAAATGGAGCTCTGTGGCGCGAACGGGCAAAAACTCACTGTGGATGAGGGTAGAGAGAGAGAGAGAGAGAGGAGTTTCAGAGTGAGGGGAAGAAGGCCTCGTGAAGATGATGTATGCGGATTACGACGGTTTACCGACGGTAAGCCTTTTAATGAAACGTGTGTTCCACTATCAAATCATTATCGACAGGATTACCGACGGGGACGAAAATCCCAAACGTTTTGCATGGTTGAAAATAAATTTCAAAATGACCGTCGGTTAACCCATCGGTAATTTAATAAATAAAATGAAAAAACCTTCGTACCCGTCGGTTAACCAGTCGGTAATTTATAACACAAATAATAAATATATTTAAGAAATTGCCCTATTTTCATACCCGTCGATTCACCAGCGGTAACATAATTCGTAAATAATTAATTTTAAAAATCATACATACTTGTCGATAATACGATCGGTAATTGATTTAATAAATATTAAATTTGAAATACCCGTCGTAAACCTTCTGGACATAATTCAATATATTAATAGTGAAATGTAACAGTTACCCATCGATTATGCAATCGGTATATCCATCGAATATTATTTTTTAAAATTTTACCGACTCATTTACCGACGGTTCCTAAAATAACCCTTAATTATTTTCAAAAGCTCACCATTCCGTCGGAAATCCCATCGGTGACTGTCGACGGGTGCGTACCCATCGATTGTATGCGTCGGAATCCGTGTATTTCTAGTAGTGTTGAATAGAAAACACCAATGATAAGGAACACAAACATGACACACCCATTAAATACATACACATAAATCTCCAAGTAAATAGCTCACATCACAAAGCATCAATAATACCCATTACTAATAATTCTACAACCATAAAGCAAAAGCTCCAATTCCAATGACTAAAACTAGACATAATTTTGAAAGAAAAAATAGATAAAATGAAGCAACTAAAACTTTCTATGGATACCACATAGTCTAGGAAAGACTTGTGATGGTATTATGTCTTCTTAATGAATAGTCGTTTCAACCATTATTTGAAGAAGAGCCTCAAGTCGCATTTCAGGAGGAACCTCAAAAAAGTTCTTGTTTCTTCTGTCATTTTGACATAAAAACCGGTCACACTACATGCGATATGGGCCTACAACACCCAAATCAGCTACTAAATCTCACACATCTGATTCGCTAGTGACAAGGCCTACTTTGTTGGATGATGATCAATCCTTTTTCAGCAATTTCTATTTGTTTCTCAGCTCTGACTTGTCTTTCGATCACTATAACTTTGGTATGTTATTACTCCTTCGTTTAAGATCTAATCTATCTTGACAAGATCGATTACTCATGCCTTGATCAAAACTTCCAATTATTTATTCATGCTGACTCTAATCATAGCAAGGTAACCTTCATATCTTGCAACATTTTTACATCATGTTTATAATCATGAAAAGAAAACAAGAGATGGCTAAAACATTCAAGCGCAATCCACACGTATAATCACTCACCATGGTTGCTAGAACTGGCCTAGCAACTCATATTATGTTATTATCACACGGGGCATACATACCATACTCTTTTCATGTAGCATTACCATGCACATTCAAACTAATCCAGGACTCTATATCATGTTGCTAACATGCTCTACATACGTTCTATGCTCTCATCATGCGAAAACACAATTTTTCCACATACATCATGCAACCATGTATCTTTAGAAAGGTGACATGCTTACAATTCATGGCATTAAGGTTGCTTCAAATAATTTCATGCAATCAAGAACAAAGCATCAATCCTGACAAGGCTATATGCATGATTCACGCTCTCATCGGGATTCTACCTACTAACTCTAGGTCACTCTCATGTGAACTCTCTTCCTCATGTGAATTCTCTTCCTTTGGGTATCGAGTTTTCTACTCTTTGGCTTGTAACTCTCTAGAACAGGCAATCATCCTTCTTATACTCTCTCTAACTGGATTCGTAGCTAGTGGGTTTGCCTCATAGGAACCAACTTCCATGGGGTTTCTGCCGTCTAACAACTATGTGTGACTAATTGGTCCACACTGAACTTTGCCATTCTAGCTGGCTTTGTCTTGACCTCTTTGTTGTGCAATAATGGGACTCATTGGGGAGGGCATTGAGAGGGGTGGCCCTGGCCAACGGTACCCGCTTAACCTTAATCTAGGCTAGTCATTCCTGCTTGTGCTCCCTTTGATGCACTCCAGCTAGAAAGTGCTTGACCCCACCTTAACAAGTTTGAAATGGCTTGCTTGAGGCATCATATGCAACTGGTACCGGTTGATGTGGTGCTACTGGCAGCGATGGTTACCAGGTGGCATAACTCACCCAAAGAGGGAAAAGGATAGGAGACTGACCTAAGAGTTCCAAAGAAATGATAGAGACTCTTACTAAACTGGACATGACTGACTCTTTTAAGGACCTCAAATAACATCATGTAAGTGCAAATGGCCGTGGTTCCATTCACATAAATGTCACGCTATTTGTGGACACTTGCTCCAGGACCATATAGGAAAACCTATGGCTCTGATACCACTTTGTCATGACTCGACTAAGGAATGTGACCGACACAAGAGGAATCTTATCCCCACGTAAGCTTCGTGACCTCTAAGTCTTTCTATATACATAACATAACATACTTTTTATTCTAAAACATAACTTCATCTAAATCTGTATTTAAATCTTTATATACGAAGCTCTGAAACATTTTAATTATACACTAAAAATCAATTTAACTTATGAACTGAATCATAATTTCATCTCTAGCTTGTACGTAAACTTTAATCAAACTCTACAATTTCAATTCATACTGGTAAACTGAAAACATATGCATAACTATGTCTAGTACTGAAATTAAATATATAATCTGAAAATAATGCATGGCTCGGATCTTGCCACATCTACTGGAACACTCTACTCTAACAAGACTCTAAACTAAGACTTATTTCAAAGTTAGACTCACTATTGAGAATGACCATTAGCCAAACTTGAAGGTTGAGTAACATCTGGACCTGCAACTATGAGGAGGAGAGGAGAGGGGTCAGTCAACAAGAGCGAGCTCTCACCCATCACCCATATGGGACATCCAATATATATATATATATATATATGCAATATACATGCAATGATCATAAACCACTTGATATTTATGTGCATACCTATATAGAAAGATATCTCTGTATTGATAAATTCATAGAAAAGCATCTCTAAATTCTTACTCTATCGAGAAATCATTTTTTGTACATATACATAACAGCTCTTAAATCAAATATTCTTGATAAACTTCAATACTCTCTAAAACATAAATAATAGTACTCTAATAGAGAAACAGGGATCTCTAGTTATGCCTTGCATAACAAAATATAACTTCTTGGTTATGCATGTCAACCATGACATAACAATTTCTCTAATATTGGATCCCTCTGGGATCTAAATTGGACACCTAACTAGGTTCCATTCTTTACTCTATGAGATTGTCCTCTCAGGACAACTTGGTACCAAGGTTAATAATCGTTTTTCCGCTTAACTCGTTGTTTGTTTCTTTTTAGCTACTGTCTAGTCTCTATATTATAAATTAATCATTTGATATTTTACTTTAATCTTGCCAAAATATGGGTGGGTCTAATAGAGCAACATCTACTTGCAACAATTTTCTGGATTTAAAACTCTATAATATAATTACTCTATTTTTAAAATCATAAGATCTCTAATATACACAAAATCATTTAAATCTGAAACTTTTGAAACTCTAAAAGCTCTGGGCTCATATAACTCTAATAATCTGACTTTAGCATAACTATGATTATGAAATCATGCCTAAGGTTCAAAATCTCTTTACCATACTGAATTCCATTCTTCTGAGTATGGTTAAAAAACTGAATTTTTAAAATCTCTTTTCTAGGGAACATCTTTTCATAACTCAATAACTCTAATATCATGCTTTGAAATGGAAAGGTTCAAAATCATAAAATCTTCGACGTTATAATATCATACCAGTTCATAAAACTAAGTCATACTCTGTTGACATTCTTGCCAAAATATCTTAACTGATACTCTAAAATTATATTTGAAATCTCAAGTCTTGAAGCATATTTGATAAAATAACAACTTATTTAATCACATATTCTTGCATTGAATCTCTTAGAGTTGCACATAAAATATTTCCATAACATGCAATTTATCAATCATGGTCCCATGGTTTTCTAAAATATATTTTTCATGCTATTATCAAAATCATGCTCTTTGTCTAGCTTGTCATACTTGCAAAATCATATATATATAATCATACTTTTATCTCTAATTTCATATTTAACAATCACCATTCATAAACATACTCATAATACTTAAAAGTAAGGCCATGAGCTTAAACTCACTCACCGTTGAAGCCGGAGTATGTGGGCACCACCATCTTGACCTGGAGAGCTTGGAATAACACTAACAACTGCCATAGAGCAATCATAACTTTAGATTAAACTCTAATACTCTCTAGATAACTCTAATCTAACTCCAACATTATTAAAAGAGCCCCCCACTTGACAATAATGGAGACTAACAACAATCCAAACCAAAGAACAAGGAATAGATAGGAAGGGAAAGACAAAAACCTATAAATCTCTTACCTTTAATCTTGAAGGAGAAGGATTTGGGGTTAGATTGAGAGAGAAAGGATTGGAGAGAGTTTGGAAGGAGGGTTTCGATTTGGGAGAGGAGAAGCCTGAGCTTGGGGTTCAAAAGGGTGGGGAAGCTTACTTACGCGAAACACCACCGTTTCGCACTATTATTGCATGACTAATATCACTATAGTAGTCTTGCTCACCAGTTGCCCCCTAAACCAGTCACTTATGACTGCTATAGCATTAGAACCGCTATAGCGGTCTATAGATTCACAAAACTCACCCTATACACTGTGACTGCCATAATGGTCTTGGACCGCTATAACGGTGACAGTTCACCAAAATTAGAGGCTCAAGGGTCTTTCATGCATCTTGGACCTTCCTGTAACATGGGTGGGTCCTAGGGGACCCTAGGGCAATTCAAAACTTGTCCAAGGATAAGGGGTATCACAGTTGTGTCTTGAAAAGCAGTCTAGAAGAGTAGGTTGATAGTTTGTCAGATATATTATAGAAGCCATTAGAGTTGAGGTTTCTGATGTCCCTTTAGAAAATATTTTTTCACTTTCTAATGCTGGTTTCTGAACTCATCTTCTAGAAGCTGGGTTAGTTGACCAAGATGGCAAAAAAGATGACTCACTAGTTTGAAACTCGGTTTGACTTTAAATTTGAATTTCAAAAATTCAAATTTCCATCCTTTTCTAGTAACGTTCAGCGCTCCACATTGAAGTGAACTTTCTGACGTGTGGTACGGTTCCTTGATGATTCTTCGATCTTCTGGTCTTTAATCCAAGCTTTTTGATGATGAAAGAATTGCGATCATGATGATTGAAGATTGTGTAACACGTTGTTATCAGAGTTTGCTTGATATATTCATTTTGAGCATACTTTCTGATGTCCAGTGTTATTTTCTGAAGACCCATGCCTTGGTTTCTTGCTCTTGATTTGATTTTCTTTCATCCGTAAGGTATGCATGTGTACTTTTGCACGATATAATATTCACTTTCTATTAGCTCAATCTCTTCAAAACATAAATCATGTTTGCATATGTAAAGTGAAATTATTCTCACTTTAAATGCATGTTATGCAATTGGAAATACTTGTATCCTATGTCAAGAAACTCAAGGTAAACATTAGTCGTTCTTCAAAATGTTTTCTTTAAATTGGTTTTCTTGTCATTCAAAACATATTGCCTTAAAGCTTTCTGAAGGGTTCTAGAGTTAACATACCCTAAAATCTCACTAGAAGTACCTTTCTCATACCAAATGGCAAAATTTGTAGTATCTACTAAATATGTCAAGATTTTCTTGATAGCATTTAAGTATGATTGTTTTGAGTTAGATTGAAATCTAGCACGAATACCCAAACTTGATTGAATGTTAGACCTACTTGTAGTAAGACAAAGTAAAGAGCCAATTATACCTCTATAATTACTTTTTATTACTTTCTCACCATTCTCATTAGCATCTATGACTTGAAAAGTATGCATGAGAGTGCTTATGGGCTTTGCTTAATCCATATTGAATCTCTTGAGAAGCTCATTAGTGCATTTCTCTTGATGGGTCAGAGTTCCCTCCTTTTGTTGTTTGACTTGGAGTCTAAGAAAGAAATTTAAATCTCCCATCATTCGCATCTCAAACTCACTTTGTATTAGTTTAGAAAACTTTTTACACAGAGAGTGGTTAGTAGCATAAAAAATAATATCATCAACATATATTTGGATTATCAGAAAGTGATAATTTTTATATAATGTAAAGAGTGTGGTATCAATATTACCTTTTTTAAACTCATTCTAAAGCAAGAAAGTATTAAGTCTATTATACCAAGCTCTTAGAGCTTGTTTAAGACCATATAGTGCCTTTGTAAGCTTAAAGACATGGTTGGGAATGACTTCACTCTCAAATCCTAAATATTGCTTTATATAGAGTGAATCTCTTGAAAGTAGCATAGGCTAGAAGCATTCTGATGGTCTCCAATCTTGCCACAGGTGCAAAGGTTTCATCATAATCAATCCCCTCTTGTTGATTGTACCCTTGAGCCACCAACCTTGCCTTGTTTTTTTTTTTAATCACTTTTCCAATTTCATCTAACTTGCAATGATAGATTTTCCTTTTGGTTTCTCTACCATGTCCAAACTTTGCTTTTCTCAAACTAATCTAGTTCTTCTTGCATAGCTTTAACCTAGCTTTTGTGATTAAGGGCTTCCTTAAGACATTTTAGCTCAATTGTGGACAAGAAGGCATTACTTTGTTTCAATTCTAAGGTATGATCTTGTTCTTACACCTCTAGAAATGTCACCAAACACTTGATTCTGAAACTACCTTGAGATTAGAAACTCCCTTATAGTTTCTGTGCATATTTTGTTCTACAACATCATTTTGAGCTTTAGAAGGTTTTGCATCATGCTCAGAAAGTGTATCTTTCTAAGAATATCACTTTTTGAAGGCTTTGGAATTCTGAGATAGCTTTTTGAAGGTTGAGCTTTCTTGAATTTGCTTTGTAACGGTCCCTTGATGCTAAGATTCTCAAGATCTTCTTCAAGTTCAGCTATATCTTAGGAAAAATCCTTCTTGTGTTCATTGAACTTGATGTGTATGGTTTCTTCAACACATAAGGTCCTTTTATTATAAACCCTTTAAGCTTTAGAAATTAAAGAATACCGTAAGAAAACACTATAATTAGACTTGGGATCAAGCTTTGCTAGCTTGTCCTTTGTATTAAGAATAAAACAGTTAGATCCAAAGATATGGAAATATGATATGTTATGTTTTCTTCCTTCTTATAGCTCATAAAGTGTTTTCATGAGGATCGGTCATAAGAAACTCTATTTTGAATATAGCAAGATGTGTTTACAGCCTTTGCCCATAAACCTTTTGATAAACTACTTTCTAAAAGTATGGTTCTGGCAATTTTTATAGACTTCTATTTTTCCTTTCAGCTATCCCATTTTGTTGAGTATTCTAGGAGAAAAGAATTAATGAGAAATGACATGATTTTCACAAAAGTTTTCAAAAATATGATTTTCAAATTCTCATTCATGATCTGATCTAATGAAAGCAATTTGAATTCATTTATCATTTATAATACGTTTTACAAAAGCTTTAAATTTTTCAAAAATCTCATCCTTAGCTATAAATATATCCCATTTGAATCTAGTGAAGTAATCTACAATGACCAAACAATATCTCTTTCCAAGACTTGCATCTTGGTTGGTCCAAAGAGTCCATATGTAAAAGCTCAAGTGGTCTTGTGGTTAAAACTACATTCTTATTATGGAAAGAAACCTTGGTTTGCTTGCCTTTTTCACAATAATCACAAGTTGAATCCTTATCATAACTACTCTTAGAAAGGCCTGTAATAAGCTCGTTCTGAGCTAGTCAGAAATTAGCTTCATATAAGTATGACCAAGTTTGTTATGCCATAGCCACTTATCATCCATAAAGGATGCTAGGCATTTTACATCATGATGTAAGAGGTCATCCAAGAATAACACATAGGCATTATCATGCTTCTTGCCAGAAAGCATCACTTGTCCAGAAACTAGATTCAACACATGACATCCTTTGGCTTCAAACCTTACATTAAAACCTTGGTCACAAAATTGACTAATGCTTAGTAGGTTGTGAACCAAGCCATCAACTAAAAGAACATTAGAAATTTGGTGAGAATCATCCTTACCAACATTTGTAATACTAGTGACTTTTGATTTTCCTCCTTCTGCAAATTTTACCAATCCTAAGTTCTTGGGCTTTAGCTTTCTAAACCATTTTCTCTTCCTTGACATGTATCTAGAATAATCACTATTCATGTATCACTTGTCATCTTTTTCAACATGTGTTCTAAGACACAACTACAACATGAGTGGTTTTAACCTTAGGTACCAACATATTTTTGGGTCCTTTTGTGTTAGTTGCTTTAGCAGGGTGGTTCTGACCTAATTTTTTGCCTTATTTAACATAAGGTAATTGTGAGGTATATGTCCCTTCTTATAATAGAAAACACAAGATGTTTTAACTCTTACTTTATGAGATTAGGTTGGCAACTTTCTCATCCATTCCTTTCTCATAACCAATCTTAATTTTTTGAAAATATGGTCTCTGAACACCAAGTATCATGTTCAGAAACTTAGAACCATTTACCATCTTTTCAAGATCATAATTGAAGTTCTTTCAAGTTCAGAACCTCTTTTTGGGCTTTCTATCTTTTTAAAACTTCAGTTTCTAAAGCTTATACTTTAACTTTTAAAAACTTATTTTCTCCCTTGAGTTCCTCTTTTTCAAGCCTTAGATTTTCATGATCCGTTTTCAGTTTCTCAAGTTCTAAAAATGTTTTCTGATGGTTTTTCTTGAGAAAGAGATAATTAGAAGTCAATGTTTGAGAATTTTCCAACAACTCATCATATAATTTTAAAAGCTCATCATAAGAAAGCTCAGTTTCATAAGATTCTTTTACCTTAGTTTCTTCTTCAGAAACATAGTCAACTATAAAGCACAGGTTTGCTATAACTTCTAGCTCATCCTAAGTTTTTGAACCTTTTTCTCATCTTCAAAATCACTTCATGTGGCCAGGATTCCCTTCTTCTTGGCAATGAACTTTTTCTGAGCTCTTGAGCTTTGAAGTTAGTTTGAAGTTTCTTTTCTTATCACATTGGTAGCAATTTACATCGCTTAGCTTTCCTTTGCCCTTTTTGTCTTTTTGAATGCATACTTCTTTTTTCTGAGCCTACTCTTCCAAGTTGTTGACGTTTTCTTACAAGCATAGAGATCTCATCTCTATCATCTTCAAAATCCTCATTTGAGTCCTCTTTCTCTTCAAAAACCTCTGAGTTTCATTGTCTTTCTTGGTTTTGCCTTTTTGTAGGAGGTCTTTAGAGCCACAATCTTGTTTTCCTTCATGGATTCACCATGTGCTTTGACGAGCACCACCTCATGAGTCTTTAGAGATCCAATGAGGGCATCTAAATTAAGAGTCTTGAGATCCTTAGCTTCAATGATTGCTGTGACCTTTGGAGCCATTTAGATGATAGTTAGAATCTTCTTAACCATATCAGAATTTGAGTATCTCTTACCCATTCATTTGAGTTGGTTGATGACATAAATAAATCTAGTAGTCATCTCATCAATATACTCATGTTCATTCATTTTGAATATTTTATATTGATGCACCAGGAGGCTTGTCTTTGTTTCTTTGACTTGATCTGTTCCTTCTTGTAGCATTTGTAGCTTGTCAGGGTTTTCTTGCTCGTATAATAAGCAATAATCTTATCGTATTCTGCTTTGCTTAGGACATAAGAAATGAGATACTTGGCCTTAAGTTTATTTGAACTCTTGCTTTCTATTGGTTAGACAATCTTCTGAGAATTTGCCTTGTGGTTGAAGGCCCACTTTCATCATTCTCAAAATACATTTTCTGGAATTTCTTCCATTGGAATGTAATCACCATTTTGGATTATCTCTCACAAGTCAAGACTTCAGGACTTGATAAACAACACCATTGTGTCTCTCCAATAGACATAATCACTACCATCAAAGAATAAAGGTCTATTGATGGGGTATCCCTTAGCAATGTGTACAACATTGTGTGCCATTCTTCTAGAGGATCTTTTTCCTCTGTAATGGTTAGGATGCTCAATTCCTTAGAGGCCTGAGCTTATGCCAAATGTAAGTGAAGATATAGCACCAAAATGAGGGATTGAATCATGCTTTCGAAAACATTTTACTTTCTAAATTTAAAACAAAATCTATCAAGTGTTTGAACTTGAAAGTAGAGAAAAAAACACAAGGTAGTTAACTTTAGAAAGTGACTTTTTGAAGTATCCAGATAATATCAAAAAGATTTACAATAGTAAAGAATATACATCAGTTAAAGGAGATAGAGAGATGAGAAAATCAAATAGACGATTTTATACTGATTCAGTCAACTTTGCCTACGTCCAGTTCACTCACTATCAACTTCTCTCTCTTTCAAGAGAAATCACAATAGTCCTTTTACTAACCTTAAGTTATTTCTAATGAGCAATTTATACAGTCAACTATTACTCACATATAATTTTATTCATAGTCTCTCTAAGCTAATCTCACACTTATCATTATTGGATCAAGGTACAAGAAATATGAGTTTTTACTATTTACCACTCCAAGAAAATACTAAAATTTCCTAAGACAAAGAAGTGCAAGAAAACTACTTGAGAGATTATGGAAAATTTGCTTCAAAGTATTTTAATAAAATTTACTTTATTGTCATTCAAAACTTAAGCTATGATAGCTTTCTTAAAGATTCTAGAGCTAACAGTTATACCTATCTCATTGTAACTACACCAAAATTCAACCAAATCCACTTTTTGCATAGGGAGAAAAAGAAGCAGCTAAAGCTACTACTAGTCTTGAGTCACGCCATCCCACGTCTTGAACCTTTGATTCTCAGCTCCCCGCCCGCATTATAATGCACCAAAACCAGATAAGATAAAGAGATTGCTTGGAAGGAACTAGGTTCCTGGGCATAAAGGTGTCAGCTAGTCTTGATGTTCAAATTTTTGAACAAATGTTTATGAATGAATTAAAATGGCTAGAATTTGCCCAAGAATTCTATCAAAAATCTTAAGGAAGAAATAGATCAACATGCATGGAATTTCAAAAAACTAAGCATGAGGCTAAGATAACTTGGGAATCTTGGTCGTAACGAAAACTCAAGTTGGAGGTTGCCAGGTTCCTGGTCTAAAGATGCACCAGATCCTGTTGGCTCTGAAGACCTGAAAACAAAATTTTGATAACAGAGAACAATTAATGAAGTAGTGATATGATAGTGGCTCAAATAACTTGGGAAATGTCAAACTACAAAAAAAAAATGAAATGATTATCTGATAAAGACGTTTAACATTTTTGAAACAATTCTGTTTTTCCTTCTGGTTCTTAAGAGCATAGTGTTGAATCTATTAGCTAAAATTATGATATATGGAAGCTTTGTGCAATCATAATGTTCATTGACACAGACTCTACACTATGTGGTTGTGGACTTACTCAGGCTCCACTTTTGCTTTCTCAGTAATGTTCTCTTGAGAATTCCTGCAGAAAGATCGAATGATCACTATAAGTCGAGTAGTTACTCATAAAATATTCAATTTGAAAAGGAGAAGAAAAACATGACTTCGCAGCAAATACCACCGGGAAATTGCAGAAAATAATTAACCCAAAATAGAAGACACTAACAGCAATTGAAGTTTAAAGAACATTTAAAATGGAACAAAGCAACATCTATGTAAGATGGATTTCTTGACCACAACACTCGTAACCAAACAATGCCATTCCCTGAGTACATAATCGGAGATGCACACTCTGTATCACTGTATCCTTAATAGTTCTTATGTATAGAAATTGAATTTACTTTCTTTCTGATTCTACTACTTAGGGAAGCTCAACCTTTATTGCAACAGGTACACACAGTGGATTGCCTAACAGTCATATTAAAATCAATTCTGTTAAATGAATTACACATAACCTCCTTGTCGCCAAATATGTGTATTATGTGTAGTTTGAATCCCAAATCGGGGGCTCATCTTTTTCTGCATTTTCATACTAAATTCAGAGATTTTGACTCTCGTAAAGATGGAAAAATCTAGTAGCAGTCCACAGTTTATGCTGTTATTTGGTGTATTTGCTTGGAAAGGCATGCTAGAATTTTTAACTGTTCCTTTTCAAATGTAAACTTTATTTGGAATACGGTTCTTTGGCTTTCCTTTGGTGTTAAGCTCATGGTTTGTTTCCTAGCATCGTTATCTGTCATGCAAAAGGATTGGCATGCATTGTTGCATGGTTTAGCCCCATAGGACTTAGCTTTGTCATTTTAATTTCTCTGTGAGGATCCCTTATCATCTTTTGTACTCTTTCTCTCTTTTAATAAAAAAAAAATTTCCTATAAAAAAAAATACAATTACACAAGAGATATGAATAAAAGCTGTTACATTGGCCAAACACTGCAGCACAGTAAGTATGACAAAGGACATACATTTTCAACTAGATATTTCTCTATCAAACTATCGAGTTGAAAAGACTCACCTCAAGCCACCAATTGCATCAGATGATTCCTCGACCTCACTACCTATAGTGCGGAAAACATGTCAAAAACATTATGCTAAGTAGTGTATAAATATATTGCAAGAATCATCACTTCTTGAAGGCTAATCATAAAACACGCATTTGCATGGAGTAACAAAGATTTCAATTGTTTACACTATCAAAACAAAAAATAATTCAATTGTTTTATTTTGCATCTGGAGTGGAAGAATACTTTACTTCCTTGTAATAAAGATCAAGCATCAATATATGCTTAATTTAAGTTTAGCCAATTAATATTTCTTTACCAATTAAAAGAACTCATTATTCTGTCAAAAAAGAAAAAGTACAATGACCTTCTGAAGGGACTGGAAATTGCCGGATAAAACTTTTCAAGTCTGGACCAGCAACTTTTCCTATATGAAAAAATAAATTAGTCAATAAACCCTAAGAGTAGTAACAGAGAATATTAAAGCACAATAAAATTCTACGCATCTGACCAGTGCTGTCACGTTTGGCTGTACTGCCTTCTTTGGCTTTCCTTTCCTCTTCTTCTCTCTTAAGAACTTTGTGGAAAGAAAAAACAAAGTGTGTCAATTTCGGTATACAACTAAACTTTGCCAAAACTATTTTTTTCATTATATTGAAAACTATCACACAATGCTGAAGACAAACTTAAGAGAGGAATATAACTAAATCAGGGAAAATCATCTGAACAAATTGATTAGTTAATGGTGGAAATATAAGTGACACATACGAGCAACATTCTGTCTAACACGTTCACGCCTTGCTTCCAATTCCATCATTTCCTGAAGAGGAAAAGAAAGTATTATCAAGCAGTACTGCAATAGTATAAATTACAATGCCAAAGTGCCCCTTTCATAAAAAGTTCACCTCGCAGCAAACAGTCAGAAAAATATTCCAAGGTGTAGTTTAATATCTTGGTATCCCATTACTAATGTACAAATAGGAGTAACCAATTCATGGATTAGTTTTGCTTAAAAATATTGATGAAAGACTATCCCTTACTTGTTCACCCCTCTAAAGTCCTAATCAGAACTAAATTTAAGAATAGAAAGTCAAAGTGAGACAGCCAAAATGACACAATTCATCATATAATCTGATTTAAAACCCATAGAAAAACAAGTGTAGAAACCCCAAACATGAAAAGCAAAGAAAAAAATGACAGAACATAGTTCAACAGTTGAGGAAGGAATCCAACAAACAATTGATCAGAACTAGATTAACTTCAAAGAATTGAAAAATAATGACTTGCCCAAGTGATTCACATGTAACAAAAAAACTATAAAACAGTCACTAAATCAAACAGGTCTCTAACTTCCTTTTCATACATTCATCTGACTATACTATTAGACTCACAAAATTTCAAAGTCATGGGATACATCATCTTGAGAACAATTCATGGGATTTATAATCATTGATGACATAATTTCAATTGAGTTGCTTAACTCCTTTAAAGAGACTGCAATGATTGTAGGGAAAATACAAGAATAGAATGTTTCAAGTGTGTTTCCTGATCTGATTTGCAAAAGGATCGGGCTAACCTACCGCATCACTTGTTTCTTATTTTAGCTATGTTTTGTCCTATTTTTTTCTTCTCAACTCTTGAGGATACCTTATTCTTGCCCTACTGCATTTCTTTCCTCCCTTTTAATGCTTCTTCTGTATGAATTTTGAAAAAGGTAAACATAGAACATAATAAACAAAATTTTCTTACAATACAGAGATAACAGCATCATTTCCTTATTTATTCATCACAAATCAACCCACGAACGATTATTTGCAATATCATGTCATCTAACTAAGCCATGACCAGAAAAATTATAAATATCAACAGCTTTGTCTCTCGAGAACTTTACCTCTAGTGTTGGAGCCTTTTTACGCTGCCCATTCAGCCAACATATCCATTCAACTAAAGTAATTAAACAGTAACTATACATCAAAAGTGAGAAATGTGATAAAGAAACAAAGACTGTTTCTGAATAAATTCAATATAATCATGCCTATCATACTGAAGATATGTGCTAAGCAATATTTTTAGCAACAGAGGACAAATGAAAATAAACTTATCAAAGAGATGTCATAATTGGATGGAACAAGTCCACAAATAATTGAACAGAAGATGCCAAAAAAAAAAAAAAAAATCCAATACATTAGCAGCTTAAAGATAGCTACTCGAAAATAAATACCTGGAATTGAGGTAGGATCCTCCTCTCCCTTAAACACCACCCATCTTTTCTCTTTCACTAATAAACCAAAACAAGATAACAGAATCAGACAGATTCATTGTACTGAACGTCACACACAAAGCAGAATCACACAGCATATAAAATGTAAGCAGGACTAGAGTTTTAAAATTCCAAATTCATACTCATACATCAAAATGAGATTTTACTACCTCAACACCAGTATGTCTAGCAGCAGAGAATATAGTCAAACTTTGTCTGCCTATAAATCAAGTGTTTTTTTTTTTTAATTCTTTTCCGAAAGTCAGGATGAATTCACAAATTTTCACCAAATGCTAAGAGTGACAGTAGATATCAGACAAGAATTAGCAACTTCAAGAAAACTGTGTACCCTGCAGAGTTAGTCACCACCTCCTCTGGTCTCAACTCAATTCTCAAACCCCCACCATTTAACCTTCAAGTTCACAATCATATCAACAAGAATAAGATGACTCATCAATATCAGGCGCATCACGCCAGTAAAGTATTTAGCTTTAATCAATTACAGCTTAAGATCATTGCAATGCAATGACACCCCTTTTGCATACTCATGTGAGATAAAACCAGAGTATAAGGTCAGAATCTCAATCATCAAGGAAAACCATTAAAGCGATGTAAGAAAATAACCCCTATGTAACATACACAAGATAGATAACACTAGAATTAATACAAGGCAAGGTAAACAAAACCCACAATCGCAAAACACAATAAAACCCATTAACAATATATAATAATAGATAACAGTGCTCTAAATTGCAATTGCGGCCGTGAATGCTGTTGCGGTTGTGGTTGCTGTGATTGCAGAAAATGCGGCCGCACAGCGCGCATTGCGGCTGATGCGGTGTGAAATTTTGACGTGTTTTCAAATGGAAAAAAAGCCCATTGCGGCTTGTTGCATCCTGATTCGGTCCATTTGGCCTATTGCGGTTTAATGCGGCGTCTGTGGTTACCTCAATTTATGTGAAATTGCATCACATCTCGACGCAGGACGATGGTTGCGCCGCATCACGTGATGCAATCCGCATTTTAAAATCTTAATAGATGATGTTAGATATAAAATCGTTCATATATGCCTCTACCCAATAGCTTAAACTTTTGAGAGACATAGTTCAGGATGTAACAATATAAAATCGTCCTTGCATCCTCATTATTATAAATAAAATAAGTTAAATTTCAGTATAAGGTAGAACGGGGTTGTGCATGGTCCACGGGACCACGCTTTAAGCCCAATGAACATTTGCGTGAGGAGGCGCAGTAGATTAGAAACCATTTATCTTACTGCACCCAATACTTATATTGTGGAAGACATAGTTCATGATAGATAATAACAAAGTTCAATATGAACACTAGAGTAACTGCAGCATAAGCATAAGGAGGTGCCAATGAAGAATCAATTGCCAATTTTTTTTTTTAGAGAGAGAGAGAGAGAGAGAAAGGCACTTACTTATACCATCAACCTCTTCATTTCTGGCGAAGTACTTGTTCCCTGCTTTGTCCACTCCCACCATAGTTCGATTGCTCAACAACCCAGTAATCTTCCCTAGCACCCTTCGCATTTTATTTATTTATTATTTTATTTATTGCTTTTCCTTACCAAAACGAATAGTAACACAGATTGTGTTACAGCGACACAATAAGTTGTCGGAACAATCTAATTTCAACGCTGGATTTGGAGATTGCAAACTGCAAAGAATGTGCAATATGACAGTGGTTAATTGACTATGCTACGAAGAATACAACGTTAATTCTAGAAACTACACCGATCGCGTGGCGTGTGTGTCATATGATGAAGACGGGAAATGTGGCTTTTGTACTTCTGTTTGTGTTGTTCGCTTTGTCCGGTCCGGATCTATTTCGAACCGCTCATGATCCGGTTCAGTTCTCCAAAATTCTTATCTGGGTTTGATAAAATTTTAAAAATTGAGAATTAACGGTGAATACGGTCACTCGAGGGAGGCATATTGGAATTGGGATCCAACGGAAACTTCGGCTAAGCTAAGAAAAAAATAAAACAGATAGAATTTATTTTTTTATTGATCAATTAAAAGACTCAACCCAATTATTTGAGATAGGGTTGGATTGGAACTGTATTTTGAAATTGTTTAAGTGACCCGAATCGGGTCTCATAGTCAGGTTATTACTTCCTTTAAGAAAAAAAAAAAAAATCAAAAGTTATTTTCGATCCAAATCAATTGAAAATGAAATCAAACTTTAACTTCAAACCAATACTAACCCAAAAGAGTAATGATACTTGTACAATAACATTTTTACACTTCTCACTTTATCACCATTAGATGTGATGAGGAGTGGGGACTATCATCACCATTAGTTAGCTTGTACTAGACCAAACCTGATTCTGACGCAAATTGGTTTTTTTATAGTCGGGTTAGGTCTATAGGGTTTAGGGGACATGAACACCTTATCGAAATAGACCAAATCAGATGGGTAGCTACGATAACATGATAAAATGTGTGGGTTCTATTGAAAAAATTAGAGTTAAAAAATGGTTGATCCAACACAACTTGGTTGAATTTGGCCCCATTTGAATGGGCTTAGGCCAAGCCGATGGCCTAAATAATATCCTTTTTAAAATAATCAAGTGCAAATATGAGTCATTACCACTGAAGTTTGAACCGTTGACCAATTTCTTCACTTAAGAAAGTTTACATTAAAAACAATTTTTGACCAAAAAAATTTTTTTTTAGTTCACTTCACTTTTTATTCAAGTTAAGTTAAAGTTTAATAACAAAATAAAAGGTATCATGGGTCAGCCTGAGGCTTGAATGGTCTGCATTGGGCTAACATTTTTCTAATTTGAAACTAATTTAGGTTGGAGTGACTTGGTCCAAGGTGTTCTGGCTCAAATGGGTTGGCACAACTAGTTTTGACAACTCTATTTACAAAATGTATTAAATAAGTATAAAATGACTCAAAACCATATATAATCACAATATGATAGATTGATAGTATAAATGAGTTTATATTAGGGTAAATATTAAAATTAATGTTTTATTATCAAACAATGAAAATCTACAAAAGAGACATTTTTATTTAGGGTTTATTTTACACGCTTAATAGAATAAGGGGACAATTTCTATAAGACTTGATATATATATATGTATTAATAGAATTGTAAATGAACAAAATGAAAAGTTACTTAACATTGAATGAATGTAAGGTTTATACACAAGAATTGTAAGAGAGGGACAACTAACTAAAAGGTAACTAGCGTGTAATAATAGCCTAGTAGAAAACAAACTGCTTGAGTTAGTGGAACCAACCATATGTTCGGTTGTTACCCCGTGCAAGCTGGGGAGTGTAGGTTGAACATTCCCAGCTTGGCTACAATGGTTGAAAAACAGGAGGTTAGAGAAGTTTGGTAATGATGTATGCTAGATGGAGCAAAGTGGGAATGGGAAAGAGATGTATGAGTCCACTATAAAGTTTCTCGTGAATAAGGTGACAGTCTAATTCTATATGTTTGGTTCTTTCATGGAAGGAATGGTTATGGGCTAGATGTATGGCTGATTGGTTTTCACAATATAAGTGTAGAGGTTGTGGGGAGGGAAAGTTGAGATCATTGAGGAGGTAGGATAGCCATTGAATGTCATAGACGATAGGGGCAATGGCACGATATTCTGGCTCTATGGATAATCTAGATAAAATTATTTGTTTCTTTGATTTCCATGAGATGAGAGAATCTCCTAAGTAAATGCAAAGCAGGTTACACTTCTTCTTGTGTTAGGGCATCTGGCCCAATCACTGTCACTGTAGGATTTTAATATAAGATTAGAGCTTTCTGGAAAGAAAAGACCATGTCCAGGTGAATTTTTGATGTATTTTAGGATTCTGTTGGCGCCGTTTGGTGAATCATTGGAGCAGATAGGAATTGACTAATTTGGTTTACATTATATGATACATCTAGTCTTGTTGTGGTTAGGTACAATAACCGACCAATGATACGCCTGGAGGAGGAGATGTCTGATGGAGGTTAGCCAGAGGATGCTGAAAGTTTGGGGGATGGATCCATGGGAGTAGGAGCTAGTTTTGAAGTAAGTAGACCAGAGTCAGATAATAATTCTAGAGCATACTTCCTCTGCGATAGAATAACACCTTTCTTTTATCTTGAAACTTGAAGGCCAAGGAAATACTTTAGATCCCCAATATCTTTAATTTGAAACTTGGAGTAGAGATGTTTGATGGAGTTGGTTACATCAATATTTTTTCCTGTTAGCACTACATCGTCTACATAGATTAGGAGAGCTGTGAAAGATGAGGAGTTCCTTTTGGTGAAGAGAATGTGATATGAGGAACATGGAGAATAACCTTGGTTCCTTAAGGTAGTAGTAAGAGTTAGAAACCACTCTCTATTGGCTTGTTTTAGGCCATATAGGGATTTTTAAAGGTGACACATGGTTTGGTTTAAGAGATTTAAATCCTTAGGGGAGGGACATGTAAACTTCTTCATGTAGAGTGCCATGTAAGAAAGCATTGTCCACATCAAGTTGGTGAAGGTATGCCATTGTTTGGCAGGAGCAAGGGCGAGTAAGGTTCTAAGGGTTGTCATTTTAGTAACAGGAGCAAAGGTTTGGAGATAGTCAACACCTTCAACTTGGGTGAACCTTTTAGCTACAAGCCTTGCTTTGTACTTATCTATGGTTCCATCTTGCTTGTATTTGATTCTATAGACCTATTTGCATCCAATGGGTGTTTTTCTAGGGGATAATTCCACTAGCTTCCATGTGTGATTTCTTTCAAGAGCTTCAATTTCATTCTTTATAGCTTCTTGTAAGCATTGTAGCTTTGAGGCTTGAAAGTAACTCTTTGGTTTAGTGGTGGTGGATACATTGAAGATGAAGGACCTGTGTTTATCTGATAGAGAAGTATAGGAAAGAACAGAAACATAGGGTACCTTTGGTTTTGGTTAGAGTGAGTTGAAGTGGACTATTGAGTGTTGGTAGAGTTGAAGATGTTGTGGTTGTAGTCTTGTAAGTAAGAAGGTATTTTTCTATTTCTAGAAGATTGTCTATGTACAGGCATGAGATTGTTGTTGTTGTTGTTATTGGTTTCGATAGAAACATTAACAATGGTAGTTTGTGTGTCATTAAGGTTGTTAGGTTGATGATTCGAGAAGGAATCAATATTGTTAGGAGAAATGTGAGTTGTCTGAGGTATAGAGGGAGTGGTGTTGATTGTGCTAAGTGTGTGTGATGTGCTATGGAATGGAAAAATTCCTTCATGAAATATTCATGTCTAGAAGTAAAAGTTTCTTTGGTCTTTAAATCATAAAGCATAAAGACCTTAGTGCATGGATGGTGACCAATGTAGATGCATTTTCTAGCTTTTGGATCAAGTTTAGTTATGTGATTATTTAGAGTTGAAGCAAATCAAAGGGATCCAAAAATTTTGATATGTGATAGATTAGGCAGAAGATGAGTTCAAACATTCAAAAGGGGTTTTATGGTTGAGAATTTTAGAAGCGTTCTATTTATTAATAAGGTAGCATGGCTAACAGCATTAGACCATAAGCACTTGCGCAAAGTTGCTTGATATAAGAGGGCACAGGGTTACACTTAGTAAATGTTGGGGTTTTCTTTCTACTATAGCATTTTGTTGGGTGTTTCAACACATGAAGTTTGATGGATAACACCTTTAGTGGCATAGAAAGACTTGAGGGTAAATTTAGGACCACTGTCACTTCATAGAATTTTAATTTTCTTTTGGAATTGATTTTCAACTAGTGCAAAGAAATTATGTACAAGGGAAAAGCTTCAGATTTGGACTTCATGAGAAAAATCCAAGTATGCCTAGAAAAGTTATCTATAATGGTGAGGAAATATCTGACCATGTAGTGATGCAACCGAGGTTGGGTCCCAAATGTCACGAATCATATCAAAGCATTGCTTAGTGTTAGAAGTGCTTAAAAGAAAAGGTAGATGATTTTGCTTAGCATAATGACAAACATCACATATATTTGGGGAATGAACGGGTATGTAAGAAAAGACTTGATGCACTATGTTCAATTTATTAGAGGGTAAATGCCCTAATCTCATGTGCCAAAGAGAATTATTAGGTAAGCTAGAGTTACAAGAAATTGTGTTTATTATAGAAAAATCTTCTATAATAAGCGATGAGCCTAAAGGTTCTTGTAGGACATATAAGCCTCTTTCCACTTAGTAGTACCAATCTTCTTCAAGGCATTCAAATACTATATAATGCAAGAATGTTGTGAAAAATTAGCTTGATAGTTGTTGTTAGAAGTGAGTTGTGATATAGAAATGATGTTACAATGAAATTTTGACAGGTATAGCTAATGGAGGTTGCTGCTACCTCCTTAAATTATAATTAATTTTTTACTAAGTTGTACAAAAAATATAGTAAAAGGCACAACTTACGTCGTTTCTCAAGGAGGCTATGGTAGTTAGTTGGAAATTTGGAGATTTTTAAGAATTAAATTGAGAGAAATAAAATTAGTTTAAAAAAATCAATAATTAAAGGCACCAATGCAAGGTATCCCTAGGATTGGAACTAGTTATTATAGACCAAATATTAAACACATTAGTGGCTATTAGTAATAAATTACTGGCAATTATACTAGTGATCGATCGACCTCTAGAATTTGACCAATACAAATAACTAATAAATGGGATCCAATTTATTTAGAAATCGCATTGATTTAATGTACCAATTGCTATAGTCTAACTGCCAATGAAGGTTAATTCTAATGCTCTCCTTCAAACATAAACCAATTGATAAATCAATTTATACCCAAAGAGTTTCCCTAAACAAAGATCGCCAATTTAGTTATCCCCATAAAAATTGTAACAATCGCGACAATAATTATAAGAATAGAAACTAAAGAATATTGAGAAAACTAATGTATTCAATATAAAAAGGGGTCTCAAACATCATCCCAATCCATTTGAAAACCCTTACACTAGTAATAAAATCTACTTATCTATCTATGAAGGATTGCAATAATTGAAATAAAAGAGTACCTGAAGACAATAACAAGGATCCTTATCATAATCTCCAAGAAGAAAGCACATTAGAATCCCTATAAAGAGAAGAATAGAGAAAGAAGATGTAGAGAGATGTAGAGAGAAAGAATCCTAGCTGCCTAAACTATGAATCCAAAACTAGGGTAAAAGTCTATGTCATTCCCTTAAATATTGCTCTAAAAAATAGCCCAAAGTGGGGCCCAAAAACAAACTAATTATCTGGAATCCCATCATCACACGAGCACTGCAGTACTCACCAGAATAATGAGCTCGAGCTTGACATCTTGATGCTTTTGCCGAGTGCTTGGAGCACTAAATGAGCACTGATGTTCACCTGAGAGTGATCTTTTGTGGCTTTTGCTCCTTTTTATAGCCCCTCAGCTCCAAGCTCCTTCTAACGTGTTCCTAGTCTTGTTCTTAGCATTTTGCACTCAATCCAGAGCTCCTGTATATAAAATCATACTCAAAGAGATAGGTTAAACATAGCAAGCTGTAATTACAAATTATTTCAAAATCATGTAATAGTAAATGATTCTATAAAATGGAGGACCATGTCAAAATCATAAGTATTTACTATTAGCTCCAGACCCTTCAGAAAGCTTTATTGCTTAAAGTTTTGAGTGACAACAAACCAATTTTGCTAAAATATTTTGTAGAAGTACTAATCTTTTTCTTGAACTTTTTAAGCACTCAATTGGACTATTCTCATTAACATACAAGTCCCTCAAACAAGTTTTATTTTTATGATATCATGTGGAAACATGTCTAATCTTATTCAAAGAGATTCAGAACTTAAATGAAGTGATAATTAATCCATGAAATGGACATTAGGATGTTAAACGCATGAAGGAAAGCTTTCAAGAACAAGAAATAAGTCTCCAATCTTTAGAAAGTAGCCTTTGTCTTAGAAATTTATATACAATGAAGAATTCCATCATCCTTTGAAGCAAGTTATGGTTACAGTCTACAATCGTGATGATATAATGGCCAACAAGCTTTGATTGAAGCTTTGAAGATCAAAGGAATGTTCAGAACTGAACAGTGCTTCAAAGCACGTTTACTTTTAAACGGTACACATTTTATAGAATATGAGGGAAAATTCAAATTTCAAATTAAAGTCAAACCCAAAAAGGGATGATAATGACATCTCACTTTTTAGCTTGGTCAACCATCCTATTTTCTAGAAGAAAAAGTTCAGAAACATCGTTCAGAAAGCAAAAAGTAGTTTTTAAAGATGGACTCAGAAACCTCTATTTGACAATAGTCTCTGAATTGCAAAAGTGGCTCTAACACAACCGAGCTACTCTTCTAGACTACATTTCCAAGACCCAAAAAGAAGATCAACATGTGTCACTTGGAAAACAGATCAAGGGCAATGATCATAATTGAAAGATCAAGTATAAAAGGAGATCATGTGATTACAACTCAAGACTTTTGATCAAGACTTTATGATGAATCATTTGCAAAATCTTTGAAGAACCCTCCTTCATCTTTTGTAAAGCTAGTACTACTTGTAATCAATCTCTACTTTTGTAAAAATCTTCTTTTTAAGTTCTTATAAGATAACATTTTCTTTCTAAGAAGAATAGTTAGAAAAAAATCATTCAAGCTTTCAGCTCATACATTGAATTATTCTGAGAAAACTTGAGTGTTTCCTAGTTAGAGTGAACCAACCTACAAATATCTTTGTATCCTAATCCAGTGGTGATCATTGTGAGTTATCTTGGAGAGGCTAGTCAAAGACTACTTGGGCGTGATAGTAGAGTGGGCTACTGGTCATATGAGATAGCTTCAGAAGGCTATTGAAAGACTATTGACTTTTGAGAAAATGGTTGTTTAGGGGAGCTCAACAAGTTGTTGAGAACTATGTGTAGGTAGGTTTGTCAAACAGGATAAAACTCCGTGTGTAGTATCTCTCATTTCCCTGAATCTCTTTTATATTATGCTTTGTGTTTATCATCAACGCTTTTATGAGAAAACAACTTTTAATCAGTTTCTTATCTTTTTTTAGTTTAGAAAGTTAGTTTCTAATACTCATTGATTATAATTCCACTGCACTTTAAGTTTACACTTGATAGTATTTGTTTTAAAGTTTTCATAAACTGAGAAGGAAGGAAAAGTAAAAGCATGATTCAACCCTCATTCTTGTTCACATTTCAACCTACAATTGGCATTAGAGCTCAAGTCTCTAAGAGGTTGAGCATTCTAACGAGTGCAAAGGTTAAAAGATCCTAAGGATAAAACGACACAAAACATTCACATCGGAACGATACTCCATAAACAGGCACCATTCTTTGATGGTGGAGACTATGCTTACTAGAGAGAGAATGGAACTGTTCATCAAATACATAAGTCTTGACTTATGGGAGATTATTCAAGAAGGAGATTATGTTTTTATGGAAAAAGTTCCAAGAGTTGAAGATGCACCCTCCACCTCTAAAGAAGTTCCAAAAAGTAGGTGGACAGAGCAACATAAAGTAAGAGTTTAGCTAAACTCGTAGACTAAATACATACTCACTTGTGCACTAATCAAGACTGAATATGATAAAATTATTACTACACAGTTAAAGAAATCTAGGATAGGCTTCACATGTTGCATGAAGTGAGAGAAGGTAAGCAGACAAAGATCAGGATATTGATCCATCAATATGAAATGTTCAAGATGACTAAACAGAATGAGTATTGATGACATGACCACAAGGTTCATGCACATTGTAAACTAGCTCGAAGGTTTAGGTAAGAGATACTCAAACTCTGAGGTGGCGAGGAAAATATTAAGAAGCCTCCCTGCAAAATGGCTTCGTAAGGTCACAGCCATTATTGAGGTTAAAGACCTTCAAACTCTCAGCTTGGATGCTCTATTGGGTCCATCAAAACCCACAAATTTGTGCTATCTAAAGTTCATGGTGAGTGTAACATCCTCCAAAGTACAACATCAGTCTTAAGCCATGACATCGGACTTTAGAGATGTTACTTATTGATTAGTGGACCTTTCTTAAATATCTATGGGAAGATCGATTCAAATCGTAGTAACTAAATCATGGTTCCATTAAAATATATAATAAAGAAATAAAACATTCATTTAATACAAAGTCGAGTACAAAGAGAAGCTCTTCTATGAGCTTTAAGACATATCTGTTCTACTATATTTACAGATATATACCTATAACTAAGTACAATAGATACAAATCTCCACTACTAAACTACTTAATTCCCATTCAATCCTTCCTATAAAACCTTATGGTTCTCTACGTCAACCTGGAGACAACATGGAACACAAACACATACGGAGAGAATTCTAAAATTCTAGGAGGGCATTTCCCCCTAAATACACAACAATAATGTCATCGTCATCATTTCAGCCACTTCAGTTTATTTAGAAAAATGTGAGCATGCAACGTATATCAAAGGTTCTTTTTTAAAGTTCAAAATCAACTTGCCCGAAGTGGGTAGCTTTTAATAATCAATCACTTAGTGCACATATATAATAAAGATCAAACACGTAGTAAATAATTCTAAACAAGCAATTAAAGATGATATGATTATATATATGCTAAATGAAGTGAAATTATCTCAAAGTGACGTGGTTTCACTTGTAGTCATAGAACTCAACTCGGTGCATTTTCTCTTTTATCGACATAGGAAAGACTTAGTTTATACCACATGGTATTTATAGTAGATCATGTCTGACGTTACATATTGCCGTCCCCAGCGTGGCAACAATGGGAAATAAACTACTTATTAGAATTGAGCTCATTCCTATACGTGATCATTGGACTTCATTTTTTCCTTTCGAATCACACACAGATCTATTCCTAGCCAATGTCTACCGACTCATAATATCTCTAAGGAAGTTCGTCTTTTTGCCTTCCCCTCATTCAACATAAGTCTTGTTTCCTTTTGTCCAAATGCCAGAACATGCATGATTGACATCTATACATTCTCTTTTCCCATATAACTACATCATGTACTTTTTTTTTCTAAAGCATCCATAAGCCACATGTAGGCATTCATTTACAATGTAATTCCATAAACCAATCTTTAAACTATATAGCATGCATTCATACTCATCATACTAGAATTAAGAGTCATTATATTACCAAATCAATACTTGAGTTCATTCCAACACAAATACAGCCTATGGAGATTTCATACTTTTGTAGCACAATTTAATTTACACAACAAACAACAAGTTCAGAGGCTATAAAAATTCTCTAAGACACTTCAATATGTCCACAAAATCCTATAAAAATTTCAGATCAAGAGTCATTCTAAATATGTTAACAAAATTAAACAAATTCAGAGGTCAGAAACCCCTTATTAGCAACAACCATAGTTTCCAATTTTGTTACCCTATCAAATGAACATATCAAATCATACAAAAATTCAAGGTTGAACTTCAATTTGTTCTTAACACCCTATAAAAATTTCAAAGGAAAAATCAATCATTTGTTATGGAAACAAAATTAGACAAGCTCAAGCTTAAGAATTGGCTGTCTAGACTCAACAATAGTCTCTTCTAATTTTTTGAAATAAGTCATTTTAAGACCCATGAAAAGTCATGGAGTTGCCGTAGAGTTTTAGCTTCAACATATAATTTTTCTAGCTTATAAAAACATCTACAAATATATCAAAAAATTGTGAACCATAACCTATCAATAGAAATCCAAAATTCCAGCTCATGATTCAAAACTTGTTTTGCCAAATGGGTTTTCTAACATCATGCAAGCATTCCCACAAAATTAATACATCAATATCCATATATTATCAACCAATGCAACCAAAAACATTAAACCAAATAAGTAAGCAAAGCATAAAAATGTATTTGAAGTAAAAGAGGTTCAAAAGCCCTACTCTTTGGAGCTTTAGAGATCTTGACTCCAAAGATAATCCAAAAATGATTTCCTTCACTTTAAGACCATCAAACTAATAGTAAACCCTCCTTTAGGCAGCAGATTATGAGCTCTAGAGAGAAAATGTTGATGGATTCAAATTCTAATCAGTTAGTTTTGTAGGTATTGATGAGTAGAACAAGTTTTGTGAAGGGAGTTTATGGTTTTAGTAAGTGTAGGTTAGGTGTTTGGATGTTTGAATCAAGTTGCAAGCATTTTGAGGAAGCAAAAATGGAGTTTGTGTTGTTTTTCTTGGCTGGCCGAGAATGGAGCTACAAGGTGATAAGGTTGGTAGCTTAAAATATATCTTAGATTAGATATATTAATGATGTAGTTGTAACGCCCCAATTTTTACTGTAATTTTTACTATCATTAGGAATTACCGAATTACCGTAGGTAAATATTATATAAAATTTGAGACCAAACAATCCTTAATAAAGGAATATAACGTTAGAAGAGAAGTTAGGAGCAATTCGTGCAAGTATTGCAAACCCCAATTTTCTGGACGTGTAAAATGACCAAAATGCCCTGAGGTTATTTTACTTAGAAAATGAGGATCGTGGGCCCCACCCATCCTCAAGGGGATGTTTTGATGTTAATAAGGGATTGTTTGTGTTATGTGTGTTAATAGAGGAGAAGAATCCTAATTTTGAGCTACGAGCGAAATGACCAAAACGCCCTTATTTTAACTCCAATTTGCGTGCTGAGCCCGAACCTCACTAAAATGTGTTAAAAGGTGTTTTTAAGCCATGATTAACCATTGGTTAAGCTCGGGTGGTCTCGGGCAATTTTTAAGTAAAATGACCGTTTTGCCCCTCTTTGTGCAGTTTTACAAATTTTGAGATTTTTGATTCGTCTAACGAAACCTAAGCAATATTAGGCTCAAATTAAAGCTTATTAAATTCTAATTACTAATCTAGAGTCAAAATTATTTATTTAGATTGATTAGAACCTAAAATTGCTTAAAACACCCAAATTGCTTAGTAATTCACTTAAACCCTTAACCGTAAATTCTCTAAATTGCATGAATACCTTGCCTACACCTAAAAAATACATGGAACACACAAAATCCTCTTCCACAAGGCTGTAATGCACGAAATTATTGAGTAATAAGTCAGAAAATTATTACACAAAAATCCAAAGAATGAAAACAAAGAATCATGAAAACATGGAAACATGATTCCATGTTTTAAGCCACCAAACAAAATGATTTTTCTTCCTTATTTTTTTTCCTCTAATTTTTGGTCAGATTTCTTTCCTTCCTTTGTCCATTTATGAGCTGCAAAATCTCTATAAATAGGCATGCTTGAAGATAGTTTAGATGCTTAGTTCATAACTTACACAAATTCTAGTCTTAGGAGCACCAAAAGCTTTCTTTCTTTCTTTCTCTTGGTTGAATTCTCCCTTCAGCTTTTCAAGGATATTTTGCTTCATTTCACTCAAGGAAACCAAGTTCTCTTCCTTTCTTTCAAATCAAATTAGGTAGGGAGGTGTTTCTAAGTTCATTTTATGCTAAGACAAGTTATGTTTCTAGCTCAAAAATGATGTTTTCATGAGCTTTCTTTTAAGTTTTCATTTTCAGTTTCTTCTTCCTTTCTTTTTAAAGTATTTTGGCCATATGGCCTAGCTTATGATGAGACCATGGTTTGATGATGAGATTCTTGAGTGTTGGTTGCAAAGCTTTCACAAGTTAGATCTCTAAAACTTGAAGGTTTCACTAGTTTCCAAAGCTTCTAAAATTTCAGTTTTTCTTTCCTTATTTTCCTTTCATGGTTTCGGCCAAATGGCCTAGGAAGGAATGAAATGATGGCTTGATGATGAGGACCTTGAATATGGGTTGTAAATCCATCACAAGTTAGGCCTCTAAAGCTTGAACATTCCATTTAATGCAAAACTTTAAAGAATAATGTTTTTATCTTGAGGTTTGAATATGAAATATGTATTTTTACTTTGTCTTGCTAAGATACATATATTGGGTTGAAAACATAATTCTCTTAAAGTCTTGAAGGAGCTCTAGTAAAGAGATCAAGTGAACTTGCATCCACGTTTAAGTTTATGCCTTGCACAGCCATATTTATTTTATGTCATAACTAAATTCTCAAGAATAAATAAATGAACTTGCATATCTCATGTTTAAATTTCAAGCTTGCATTTCATGTTTAAATTTCAAGTTGTCACTTAATCTCTAAAGATAATAAAGAAGTTGCATCTCATGTTTATTTTATGCTCTCACTTTATTTTATAATGGCTAAAAAGTCAATGCATGGCATGTTTATTTTATGTCATCACCTAAAAATCCTAGAGCTCAAAGACTTGCTTATGAATCATAAGCGAAGAAATGAGATAATTGGAGTTAAAGAATTTATTCTTTAAGAAGTCTTGAGAATTGGAGCTTAAAAAATGTAATTCTCATCTCCCAGCGGACTACCGCCGCTCCGGTTGCTTAGATTCTCTTTCCTCTACTGGTCCTGTGCGATTACGCCGCTCCAGTTTCTTGCATCATGTTTATATTACAAGTTCTTGCATCATGTTTAATTTTCAAGTTATCACCTTAAATCTTAAAGATAAAGAAATGGAATTGCATATCATGTTTATAATTCCAAGCTATCACCTTATAAAGATAAGATTAAAATAAGGTTGCATAGCATGGTAATAATTCAAAGATGTCACCTAAATCTCTAAAGCTCAAGACTTGCTCCTTTTATCTTAAGTGAAAGATTTAATTATGAACATTCTTTCAAGTTATAAATCGGTCCCATGGTTAATTTAGGCCTAAAGTTCTATGACTTCTTTCAAGTTTAACAAAAGGAATTAGTTTTAAAAGAGTTTTAAAACTTTGTAAGAATTTTATGGGAAGCTAGTAATTTATGTGTACTTAAAATGTGATTTGATGCTTATTAAGAATTTGGTGTCATTGATTGATTCCCTGGTTTGTATGTTATAGTTGTTGTTGCAAACAATGAAAACTTATGCATGAAATAAAGACATATTCTGTTCCTGAAGAAAGTGTATTACTTAAGAGTGCAATTTGGAAAGATTCTAGCTAAGGAAAGATTTGGTATTTAAGCGTGTCCATTGTGACCCACCTCTCTTTTTGGAATCTCCAGATGCATGATTACAGTTGGTATATATTATTTCGGCATAAGACTATAAATGAGAAAATGTTATGATGATTATGAATGAAGAATTGTATTATGATATAACATGCAAAGACTTAAAGGTGACTCAAAATATATGAGGAAATGATCCTTTGGACCCGTCAAACTATAGGCGGTGAAAAGGTGATTCTTGCCCCCTAGTCTATTCTCTCAAAAGGGTAGAGACGAATTTTTACTTATCAAAAGGGATAAGTATGTGCGGTGACGACTAGCAAGGTATGAGCTCATAACCTAGATTACTCCCAAAAGGGTGGAGTATAGGGTGGCCCAGGAAAATGATGATGAAAGTAACTTTAAGTCACCTAAGAAACTAAGTAAATGCATTATGTGAATATGATGTTCTGCTATGCATAGTATTTATGAGATGATGATGAGAAATATGATATTTTGCTATGCATAGTATTATGAAATGATGATGAGGAATATGATGTGATTTTATGCATAACTATGTTATTATATATGAAAGGAAAAGTTCATTATAAACATGACATGCTAAGTTTATGATGCATTATAAGACGCATGATTAAAACCGACGAACCTCGGAAAGTATATTTTCGAACTTAATAAATCAATCTTAGCATGCTCACTATTTCATAATAACCCGAGGTTCCTGGGACGATGATGATGACACAATGCATCATGAGGTGAGTACCCTACTGAGATTCTTTTTATAAGTTTCTCACTCTCTATTTTTCTTTCCATCTCGTCTTCAGAAACAAGGAAGCGTTCGTGAATCACATTGAGGCTTATGAACTTGAATCCTCTAGTTTCACTCGTATATTTCATATCTATCCCTATCCCTGAGTGTTATTTCTAGGTGCCATTAATGGATGTCCTTCCATCCATATATTATTTATGTTTTATTAGATTGCCTACACTTAGTCTTATTCTGGTAGGCAAAATATCTATATGATATGTAATTATGGATGCTGTATGATGGAGCCAATATATTATGATGTGATGTTTGTAAATTCCTATGTGTCTTTTAAATTTTGCTAAATCATTCACGTTAAGCGCGGCTCACGTTTTCAATTATGTTTAAAAAAAAATGGCTCGTAATTTCACTAAGTATTTTCAAAGCATGATTAAGGAACTGAAGCAAAGAGTAAAGTCTAGTAATTAATCAGATTAGGTGTATTGGGTTAATTATTAGGGTGTTACATAGTCAAAGATGTATATCTTTCTAATAATAAAAAGAAATGAATGACTAGGATTTAATCTTGTAATTCAAGATTAAATCTTAGCCTTACACTTGGCTTTAAAGGATAGACATTATCATTTTATAAAGATCAAACTATCTTTCTGTATTAGAAATTGCACACGAAATTTTACCGAATAGGTAAAACACCATACTCAGGAAACAAATATTGCCTAAAATTAATTTCAGGTATAAAATCTTTATTTCTAACTATTTCTAACCTTAACCCTATATTTCTCAGTTTCGACATCTCTAATCTAAGGTTTCGTTGTCTCGATGGTCTGTGAGACCCACAAGGTTACTATTCACTCCTGGCCTGAAATTTTTTTTAACACATTCGTTGGATTGTTCTCATCATTATTAAAACTGCAGATTTTTAAAATTATGACTAATAAAGCTTAAATTAATTTTTAAATAATTTTTGGGGTTTTTTAGTAAGACCATGAAAAGGAGCAAGTCCATGGCCTTAAAGACCTTATACAAGAAGCAGACCAAAGGTAAAGAAATGAAAGTTGCTGAAACCTCATATGAAGAGGAAGACTTAGAAGGAGAATCTGAATAAGAAGATAGAGATGAGATCTCCATGTTGGCAAGAAAGATGTCCAGAGCATGGAAGAGAGGTCCAAGAAAATAAAGGACATTAGCTTTAGAAAGGACAAAAAGGAAAGGAAAGCTAGAAAGGGTGAACCTGCACAGCGAGAAGGGACACTAGAAAACTGATATCCCAAGCTCAAAGCTCAACAGAAAAGGTTCCCTACAAAGAAGAAGGGAATGCTTGCTACTTGGAGTGACTCGGAAGAGGAGAAAGAAAGATCAGAAAGTTAGGATGAGCTTGAAGATGTGGCCAACCTAGGCTTCATGGCTGGCTATACTTCAGAAGGAGAACTAGAGGTAAAAACATCTTCTGAATCTGATCTTTCTTATGATGAATTACTGGCCTTGTATGATAAACGCTTGAAAATTCTAGACCCTATCCTCTCACTATCTCAACCTCAAAAAGAACCATTAGAAAGTGGTTTTAGAACTTCAAAAGGCAAAAACAGACATTGAGAACCTAAGGCTTAAGAAAGAAGATATTAAAGGAGAATTAAATATAAAACTCAAAGCCTTGAAGTTGAAGTCATTGACAAAAGTCAAGAAAGCTCAGAAAGTTATTTCTAAACTTGAAAAAACCTCAAAGCTTCTCAAATCTAACCTTGAAAAGATGGTTAATGGCTGAAAAAACCTTGAGCTAATGCTTGGAGGTCAAAGGTCATACTTTTAAAGAACAAGGTTAGGATATGAGAGTGAAATGGATGAGAAAGGTAAACAATCTCATCAAAGAAAGAAAAGAACAAAATATCCTGTAACTTCTGCCACAAAGGGACACCCACTTGACAAATGTTTTATGAGAAGAAAAAGTCTAAAATAGGTTAGGAAACCTCCCCCAAAGAAAACTAACCCAAGAGGGCCCAATAAATTCTGGGTACCTAAGTTAAAAATTGTTTTTGTTGCAGGTATATTTGAGAATGCACAATGACAAAGACAATGAGTGGTATATGGACAATGGCTACTCTAGACATATGTTTGGACCCAAAGATGGTTTAGAAATCTAAAACCCAAGAACATTGGATCAGTAAAATTTGCTGATGGAGGAAAAGTTAAGGTCAAGGTATAAGAAATATTGGTAAGGATGATTCTCACTAAATTTTTTATGTTTTACTTGTTGATGGACTGGCTCACAATCTGAGCATTAGCAATTTTGTGACCAAGGTTACAATGTTTTATTTAATGAGAGTGTTTGCAATATTGTAAATCCTTCATGTAGACAAGTCATTTTATCTGATAAGAGACTTGATAACAACTATGTGTTATTCTTAGATGACCTTCTAGATCAAGATGTAAAATGTCTTGCATTCTTTATGGATGATAAATGGTTATGGCGAAAGAAGCTTAGGCATGCTCATATGAAGCTAATATTTGAGTTATCTCAAAAAGAGCTTATTAAAGGCCTGCCAAAGATCAGATATGAGAAGGATTTCACTTGTAATTTCTATGTAAAAGGCAAGAAACCAAAGCTTCTTTCCACAACAAAAATGTGGTCTCACCACTAAGCCACTTGAGCTTTTACACATGGATCTTTTTGGACCAACCAAGACTCAAGTCTTGTTGGAAAAAGATATTGCCTTGTCATAGTGGATTATGTCTCTAAATTTACATGGGTTATCTTCTTACCTTCTAAGCATGAGGTAGCTGAAAGATTCAAGATTTTTGCAAAATAGGTTTGTAATGAAAAGGATTCTCAAATTACCTCTATAAGATCAAATCATCGAGGAGAATTTGAAAATCATGTTTTTGAAGAGTTTTGTGAAAAACATGGCATTTTCCATGAGTTCTTTGCTCCTAGAACTCCCCAACAAAATGGGGTTACTGAAAGAAAGAATAGAAGCTTGCAAGAAATGGCCAAAACCATGTTTTTAGAAAGTGGGTTATCAAAAGGTTTTTGGGTAGAAGCTGTTACACCTCATGCTATATGTAAAACAGAATCTTTCTAAGGCTAATTCTCAAAAAAACCCTTATGCGCTATTGAAAAGTAGAAGACCTAACATATCATATTTCCATATCTTTGGTTCATCTTGTTTCATACTTAACACTAAGGACAAACTTACAAAGTTTGATCCTAAATCTAATAATGGAATTTTCCTAGGATACTCTTTAGTCTCTAAAGCCTACAAGGTTTACAACAAAAGGACACTATGTGTTGAAGAGACTATCCATATAAAGTTTAAGGAACATAAGAAGGACCTTGCTGATGATCTAGAAGAAAACCTTGAGAAGTTGAACCTCAAGGAACCCTCAAAACTCGAGAACCTAGAAAGTAAGCTCTAGAACACTGTCAACCCAGAAAGCTTACTCAAAACTCCAAAGCCTTCAGAAAGTAACATTTCTGAATATAAGGATGAACAATATGAAGATGACAGAGAAATGAAGAACAACATGGGCACAAAAACTATAGAGACATTTCTAAGTGTGTTAGAACCAGGTCTTCCCTCAGAAATGAATCCAACTTGCTTTCATTTCCACCATTAAGCCAGAATGCATTGAAGATGCTTTGAGCAATCAAAGTTGGGTGGAAGCTATGCAAGAGGAACTAGATCAGTTTGAAAAGAGCAAAGTCTAGAAACTTGTGGAGAAGCCTAAAGGAAAAACTATCATTAGAATTAAGTGGGTGTTCAGAAACAAGTTGGATGAAGCTAGAAAGGTGATCAGAAACAAAGCAAGATTGGTTGCACATGGTTATAATCAACAAGAGGGAATTGATTATGATGAAATCTTTGCATCAGTAGTAAGGCTTGAGGCCATTAGAATGCTACTTGCTTTTACTTTCAAGGGATTCACTCTATACCAAATGGATGTAAAATATGCATTCTTAAGAGATTCCTCTGAAGAAGTTTATGTGAAGTAGCCTCCAGGTTTTAAGAGTGAAAACCTTTCCAACCATGTCTTCAAAGTAACTAGGGCACTCTATGGTCTAAACAGGATCCAAGAGTTTGGTATGAAAGGCTGAGTACTTTCTTACTTGAGAATGGGTTCAAGAGAGGTAAAGTTGGCACAACTCGTTTACTCTACAACAAAATAATCACTTTCTAATAATCCAAATATATGTTGATGATATTATATTTGGTGCCACTAATCATTCTCTTTGTGAAATGTTCTCAAAATAGATACAAAGTGAATTTGAGATGAGCATGATTAGTGAACTCAAGTTTTTCCTTGGACTTCAAATCAAACAACAAGAAGAAGGGACCTTGATCCATCAAGAAAAATATACAAAAGAGCTTTTGAAAAAGTGTAATATGGATTAAGCCAAAGTCATGCGCACCCATACATCCATCTCAAGTTATTGATGGAGATGAGAATGGAGAAAAGATATTAGAAAGTAATTATAGAGGAAGGATTGGCTTACTTCTATACCTCGCAACAAGTAGGCCAGACATTCAACTAGGTGTGGGTATTTATACTAGATTTCAATTTAACCCAAAACAATCACACTTAAATGCTATTAAAAGAATCTTGAGATATTTATCTAGTATTACTAATCTTGGCTTATGGTATGAGAAAAGTACATCTTGTGAGATTGCCGATTCTATGATGCTAACTTTGTTAGAGACAAGTGGACAGAAAAAGATTAATACTAGTGCTATTAATTTTGCAAAGAATTCTATTTAGCACTAGATCCAAGCATATTGATGTCAAACATTATTTTATTAGAGATCATGTTCAGAAAGGAGATGTTGAGTTATTGTTTGTGAATAATGAAGACCAAGTGTCTGATATATTCACTAAGCCATTAGTTAAAGATCGTTTTTGCTATTTGAAAAAGGTTTTAAATTTTAAAATTTTTTAAAATCTGCATAACATCGATACATAACATCTTTGGAGTCTCTCTATAAGACTCTGAATTGAGGCCTCAAACAAAGACACCAAGGAAAGCTTAGAAAGTTAGTGTACAAGTTCAAAAAGAAGGTTAGAGGTTCAAAAAATGGGTTAGAAAGTCACACGAGATCAAAATATAGAAGATCATTCACATATGAGGATCCGTATAGTTGTAAAAACTCAGATTCTATTTACGTTGACTTAGAAAATGGATGAAGATTTAGAAAGTGATCATATAGTTTAGAAACCACTCACTCTGGAAGACATTAAAAAGGTAGGATAATTCCCACTCTTTTTGAGATTCTCTCTCCCACCTCAACTTTCAGACTTTTAGTCACATCTCATTAATAACTTCCCTCACATTACACGTCACTTATAAACCCTTCACCTTCAACCTCAAACACTCTTTCACTCAATCTTGAAACCATTTCATCTTCTCCTTTGCAAACCATTCTCCTTGCAACCACTCATAGATCCTCAAACCCCCAATCTTCTTCCCTTCAAATCTTTCCAAACCTACAATTAGTATTTGCTTAGACAGTTTTCTAGCACATTGGATACCTTCTTGCTAAAGAATAGTTCAAGTTTATGACCGGTATAATACACCATGGTTCCTTCAAAACCATGAAAAGAACAAAATTTGTACCTGTCAAAACTAGTTCTAGAAGATAGAGATCCTGAAATCAGGTATGCAAAAGTTGAAAAGGTTGCAATAGAAGTGAAGCGAGGTTATCACCTACCTCCTCAAATTAGAAATTCTTTTAATGCTAAGTTGTACAAAAAATATAGCAAATACGACAACTTAGGTCATCTCTCAAGGAGACTTTATCACTTAGTTGGGAAAATTGGGGTTTGAGAATTAAGATTGAAACAATTAAAATTAAATGATAATAGCAATAATGAAGAGGGCACTAGCGTATGGTATTCCTAGGATGGGAATTAATCATCATTGACCAAATATTGAACCCATTAGTGACTATTAATAATGAATTACTAGTAATTTTACTAGTGATCGATCAACCTCTAGAATTTGACCAATGCAAATAACTAATAACTTCTCAATTTATTTAGAAATCACATTGATTTAATGAACCAATTGCTATAGCCTAACTGCAATTGGAAGGTTAATTTTAATGTTCTTTCTCAAACATAAACCAATAGATCTATCAATTTATACCCAAATGGTTTACCTAAATGACGATCGACAATTAGGTTATTCCAATAAAAATTATATCAATCACCATAATAATTGTAAGAATAAAACTCAGAACATTGATAAAACTAATGCATTCAATATAAACAAAGGGTCTCAAATATCTTCCCAATCCATCTGAAAGTCCTTACACTAGTAAGAAAATCTACTCCTCCATCTCTAAGGATTACAACCATGAAAATAAATGGAACCTGAAAATAATAAGCAACAATCCTTGCCATAATCTCCAAGACAAAACACCTTCACTAATGGAATCCCTAAGAGAGAGAAGAGTAGAGAAGAAGAAGATGTAGAGAGATGTAGAAAGAGAAAGTGGCTGCCAAATTGTAGATCTAAAACTAAATCAAGAACTAGGGTAAATCTCTGTATCAATCCTTTAAATATTGCTCTCTAGGATAGCCCAAAGTGTGACCCAAAAATAAATAGTTATCTGCAAGCTCGTCTGTTGCACCAATGCTAAAATGAGCACTGTCGCGCTTAGAGGCTTTGCCTCAAGTAATCCTAGTACTATCTTTACCAAGTGTTACAGGCACTAAATGAGTGCTCCAGTGCTCACTCGAAGGTGAACTTCCACATTTTTTCTTCCTTTTTGCTCCAAGCTTCTTCCTAAGAGTTCTATCCTTATTCTTGACATTTTGCACATGATCCCAAGCTCTTGTACATAAAACCATACTCAAAGAAACATGTTAAACACAATATAGTGTAATTACAAATTATTCCCAACATAAGTGTAATAGTCAATGGTTCTATCAAATTCACACAATGAGGAACAAATCAAAATCCTAATCAATTGTATCAATAACATAGTAAAACTCATGCAAAAAGCTAAGAATTAGAAGCAAGATATATGGCATAAATGCCTCTTATCAAACTTCTCCATACTTAAACTTTTACATCTCCTCATGTGAAACTAACATCAGCCCAAGGCATGGATGAAAAATAGTGCACAAGGATTAGACTAAACTCCTAACTTTATAAACGCATGATGTATGAAAATAAATAAAAATATACTAATCAAATGAACCTAGAGGCACAACGTAATCTTTCACACTAACAATCAAGAGGATCTCAATAAGCAAGGCATAAATAAGGACATAGCACACAAGGTAGAATCCACATATGATACATGGACCAAGGTTTGTGTTTGTCATTCTTTCACTCAAGTGTTTAAGGTTAAGATGCACACTCAATCACCTCAAATGAAAATGCATTACTATAAGTTTGCTACGGGTCTCATTCTCCATTTTGTTACACACACATGCATACTAAATCAAGAAGACTTACTTTTGGTTTTAACAGGGCTTAGGTGAAGGTGGGTAAATATATAGGCCAATGGGTTAAACCTCAAGTCAAAGGAGAGCAAATGCATACACCAAGAGTAGAAGTGTAACATCCTCCTAATTACCATATTCTACTCGAGTATTAACATAGTAATTAGCAGAGTATTACTTACATCATAGTCTATACTAGTCAAAATATAATGCAATAAAATAATTTAGACGTATATGTTAAGCTTGTATCTACATATATGAACATCATTTTCTAAGTTTACAATATGTATATCATTCTAGCAAACAAGCTAGTTAACTCCTAAGCTAACTAGGAACTTAGTTTACAAAAGAAACACCCCAACATCTAGTCTGTCCGCAAAGTCGAAGCCCAACAAAATTTTATACGAACATAAATGGACCTCGACAACATCTAATAGGATCCGTTTGCAGGTTGGCGGGTTCTACTACTAAATTGCTACAATGTATAGTGAATCCAAATCCGAGTGATAGTGTCACTCACTGGGGTGAATCAAGGAAGAAGATCATCGACGACATCTATGGAATCTGAATGCAATACAACACATATACACATAGGGATGAGAATATTATAAAATTCTTAGTATGATACTCCCTCAAGTATAGAAAGACATAATTAATAATTTCATGTACATCAGTAATATCATGCAAGATCATATGCATAAAGAATTATAGAATTCATAATGACAATCATACATTTATTCTTGTAAACAATGAACTCAATTCAGTGTTATTTTCTTTCGTTTCTTTAACATAGGGAAGGCTTAGTTTCACATCAAGAGGTATCTGTAGTGGATAATTCCATAAAGGACAATAGACTGCTAGGACATGAGCTCATTCCTATTCATGATCATCGGACTTAATTTTTTTCCATTTTGAATCACACACAGTTATTCCTAGCCGATACATCTATCGACTCATAAATTTCTAGGGAAGTCCTTATTCTTGCCTTCCCTCTTTATCCCACATAAGCCCTATCTCTGTTTTCTCCATATGTTAACACATGCACAACTCAAATTCACATATTCTCTTTTCAAAGGCATGCTTGCCTTAGGTAGGCATTCAATTACATTGGAGTTGTAACACCCTAAAATTTAATTAAAAATTAATTTGAGCTTTATTAATCGTAGTTTCAAAAATCTAATAGTTTAGCAATAATGAGGGCGGCCCAATGGACCTCAAAAAAAAAATTTGGGCCAATGAATAGTAACCTTGCGGCCCCACCTGCCTACCGGACAGCTGAAACCCTAACTTCAGGCCCTGGAGGTGCCCGAAATTAGGAAAATATGAGAATAAGATTAGAAATGTGTGGGAATGGCAATTTTATGCTTAGAATTAATTTTCAGGCAATATCGGTTTTATCGGTAAGGTGTTTACCTGTTCGGTGAGATTTCGGTGTGTGATTTTAACACGAAAGATATTTCCATCATCACAAATGGATGATGTCCACCTACTAAGGACATGTGGAAGGCCAAGATTTAATCTTGGAATCCAAGATTAAATCTTAGCCATCCATTGTTGCTTTATTACATAAACAATGATTTTTTTTTACTAAATATCTTCTAAGCATTTAATATAAGAAGCCTAGTCACATTTTTCTTCCCAAAACACACAAATTTCGGCCAGCCAAGGGGAAAGAAGAGATCAGCCACCATTGTTGTCCTCAAGAGCTTGTTCTTGAGTTCCAAGCCCAAAAGCTCCAAGCTAGAGTTGTTGAATCATCAAAAGTTCTTCACTAAACTTGTTCTACACCCAATTCTCTATCAATCTAACAGAACAAAATTTTCATTCCTCATCAAAACCTTGTATTGTACCTCACACCTCACTGATATCAGAGGGGTTTGAAGTTGGATTGGGAGCTTTGGAGGAGAAGGAAGCAAGCTTGGTCAGCCTTGAAGCCAAGAAGCTAATAGATCACTCAAAGTAGGGTTTTTGTTGCCTTTTCTTGTCCAATTTTTATGATCTGTTTTGGCATGACCTAGATTCAAAATTTTTGATTGTATTGATGGATGATATGTTGATATGGATGTGTGAATTTTGTTGGTGTTTTTGGATGGCGTTAAAAAGGGGTTTTTATCAAAGGAAATTGGGACTAGGCTGGATTCCTAGTTTCCTGAAGCAGTCATTAATCATGAATTTTCTGGTATATTTGTGGGCAATTAAATCATTTACAAAAATTATATGTTGTATTGGACATCTTAAACTGACTACATGAATTTTCTTGGTTGTTAATTTTAAAGTTTTCTACCTCAAGAAGATCAAGAACCGAAATATGTCTAATGTTGTCCTGGTTGTTGAAACTGAAGTAACAAACTTGTCTGAATTTATTTTATAGCAATTGATTGGTATGGCTCATGAAAGTTTTACCCAAAGTTAATAACATATTGAAGTGTCACTATAAATTTTCTTGTGCATTGGTTCCATCAATTTCTAGGGTTAAAAATTAAGGGAACCCGATCTGCTTGAATTGGTGGCCCCTGACCACTAGATTTGTATATTTTACTGAAGTAGCTATAGATTGTCCTGAAATTTTACAGGTTATCCTAGACACATAAAGAGTTATACAGAATTTTTGTGGCTCTTGGGATAGTTGTTTGGTATGGCAATTAAATGTTGTACCCAGAACAATAACTCCAAGGTGCTGGAATGTGAGAATGGCTGGAAATTTATGATAGTTTGATATCCATTCCAAATCTATGGTATATGAATGCATGATAGTGACTTTAAAGTTTGGTTTATGAGAAATGAATGAGAGTCACTTGTGATTGATTGTTTATATGTGAACTTGATGATGATATATGTTCTAAGTAGAGAAATGAAAGTCCCCCTATATTATGTGAAGGGCACGAGAAAAGTCCTCTCTATTGTGTGAAAGGCATGAGAAAAGTCCCCTCTATTATGTGAAGGGCACGGGAAAGTCCCCTCTATTATGAAAAAGGGCACGAAAAAGTCCCCTTTTATATAGAATGGGCATGAATAGATAGGGTTGATGTATATAAGATTTTTTTTTTATATACCAAGAGCATGTAAAATTGTAAGTAAATTACTATAATGTTAAGTAGCATAACATGTGTACATCAAGTTATTGGATAATAAAAGAGACCTACTTCAGAAAATGGTTCTTGAACTTTAAAATGAACCTTTGATATATGTTGCACGATCACTTTTTCTTAATAAACTGAAGTGGCTAGAATGATAATGATGACGCTGTGAATTGTGTATTTGGGGAAATACCCTCCTGAGAATTGTATAATTCTCACCCCTATGTGTTTGTGTTTCCGTATCGTCTCCAGGTTGAACCAGAGGACTATGATGCTGCCCTAACAGGAATCAGAATTTCATTAGTGTAGTAGTTAGTGCTTTCATTATGCCATACTTAGTGGAATGAATATGTATGTAGATATAATAGGGAATGGATATGTATTAAAGCTCATTGTAGAGCTTCCTTTTATACTTAACTATGTATTCAATAAAAGTTGTGTTTCTTTGTCATATGTTTTAATAGATTACGTGTAGGTATTACACGAGTTAGTCAAGCTTGCCATAGATATTTAAGAAAGGTCCTCTAAATTAACAAGTAACAACTCTCGAGTATGATAACATGACTTAAGAATGAGGTTGTACTTGGGAGGATGTTACAGGAGTCTCATTCATGCCTCATGACTAGATATTTAAAATAACTAGTATGCATTCATATGCCATTTACTTGACTAAATACCATTCTATCATTAATTTAAGGCATTCTCACCATTTCAGCACCTTGGCAGATTTACTATTCTAGTAGTAACATTTAATTTTCCTATCAAATGGTCAATTTGAGGGCCACAAAAATTCTCCATGACACTTCAATGTGTCCATCATGTGCCATAAAAATTTCAGAGCAAAAAGAGTTTTCTAAGTGTGTTAATAAAATTAGACAAATTTAGTGGTCAGAGACCACCTAACCTTAGCCAAGAACCGAATTCTCATAATTTTTCACCCTAGCAATTGATTGAATCAATTAAAAAAAAAATTAGGGTTGAACTTCAAGTTGTGTACAACACCCTATGAAAATTTCAAGTGATGGTTCAATCATTTGGCATGGTAAAAAAATTAGGAAACTTTACAGCTTCCATCCAACATTTCAGGCAGCATCTATACACTTTTGGTTCTTGAATTTTTTAAAGAGGTTTAACTCAAAATCAGAATCCAAGAAAATTTGTGGGTCTAGCCCAAGACGTTAGCTCGAATATATATTTTTTTCAGCTCCCAAAAATGCCTAAAACATGCCTAGAAAATCATGATTATACACTGCCTAGAAACCCAAAAATCCAGCAATCTAGTCCACACTTCCTTTGAGAAAAAAATGATTTTCTAACCTCATCCAAACACTCCACAAAAATTAACACATCAATATCAACATAATAACAACCAATATAACTAGAAATTTTGAATTAAGACCCATTAGAAATTTTCAAAAAAATTTAAAGGAAAAGGCCCAAGAAAACCTTACTCTTGAAGGTTAATGTATCCTTGTCTCTATTTTTGCTCCAAGATAGAAGTCTTTCACTTCCAAGCTCTTAGAACACATCCAAACCCTTCTATAATCAGTGATGGGTGAGGTAATAAGGTGAGATTTAGAGATTCTAATTGGTTATACTTGTAGAGATTGAAGTGTAAAACAAGTCTAGTGAAGGGACATTTTGATTTTGATCAAGTTTGGCTTAGGATTTTTGAGCTTGAAACTCAAGATTGTCAAGGGCTTTTAAGAAGAGAAAATGGAGGCCTTGCTAGTTCTCTTCATGGCCGAAGGTTAGGAGGAATGTATTGAAGTTAGGTGGGTCATATTGATCTTATGAGGTGTGATGTTATTGGTTAATCATAAAGCAAGATTTCTTTTCAATGAAAGAAACAAATATCAATAGCTAAGATTTGATCTTTCATCCAAGATGAAATCTTAGCCATTCATTTGGCATTCAAAAGGATAAACTCCATTATTTTGTAGAGATTAACCAGCCTTCGATGTTAGAAATTGCACATCGAAATTTCACCGAATGGGTGAAACACCATACCAGAAATCAGATATCACCTGAAAATTAATTCTAAGTATAAAATGTTCACTTCTAACTATTTCTAACTTTATTCCCACATTTTCCTAATTTCGGGCACCTCAGGTTCCGAATCTAAGGTTTTGGTTGTCCCGTGGCTGCGGGCCTAGAAAATACTATTCACTTTTTTCTTTTTGGTTCGTTCATAGAATCATTCTCATCATTACTACGCCTGAGAATCTTAATATTCTCATTAACAAAGCCTCAATTAATTTCTAATGAAAATTAGGGTGTTACAAGAAGTGCTTTAATTAGGGTACACTTTGTCTAACTTAATCACAATTATAGGCCTTTAATTTCAATGTGGCACATCTTCAACCAAACATTTTCAGATTTTTTTAATCACCCATTGCTTTTTTTTTTTTAATTTTCTTGGTGTGCCACTTTTTTTAGATACACATTATTCTTCCCCCATACTTAAATTGGAGCATGTCTTTATTCTCTCCCTACACTTATGCTTAAGCACATATAAGAATTTGCACAATTGCTCTCCTAATCCTAAAAGGTTAGGGATTTTGATGGCTTTTTCACTCTTGGCTAAGGATGTCTAAAACAAAATAATGGGCTATAAGACTCAAAGGGGTTAAACAATGGTAACATGCAAAAGGTGGCTGTATAGGCAAGTGGCTAAAACAAGAAAAAAAATGCCTAAAACATATTCAAGCAAGTACATGGAAACATATTTTCCAGGTAAGACCCTAAGCAAGTTCTAGAATGCAAATCCAAAGAGGAAAACACATATGAACAAACAAGGATGGCATATGATAGTCCAATCAAAGAGGCTCAAAATCTTATAAGGAAAAGTGCATGTACTGAATTCAAACAACACAATGAATCCACCAAGCATGCAATACAAAATAAAGTTAATGCCAACCAAGTCAATAAAGTGAATATAGTGTAAGCTTATGCATGTAATCTCTAAGGTGCCAAAGGGATGGTGTAAGACACAAATAAAATAAAACATGATGCAAGACTTAGAACTAAAAATGAAAATAAATAAAATGCAGAAATATAAAATAGGGAGGAAAGAAAAACCTCACGGTGGGTTGTCTCTTACCTAGCACTTTGCTTTAATGTCCTTAAGTTGGATGGTCAGAACCCTCATAGAGGGTGCAGTTTCAACCCACAAATTCATCATTTGAGCTCCTAAATCCCTAGGAGCTTCATGAAGGTGCATTAACTGATGCCCATCAATGTTACAATGGATTATAGTCTTGGGGTTCTCTAAGTCAATTGCACCACTGGGGTGTACACAAGTGACCAAGAATAGTCCCTTCCATCTGGACTTTGGCCTTTCAGCCATCAGTTTTGCATAAGGCTCATGAGGAGATCCACTGCCCTTCAGGGCTTCTTTCCTAATATGGATTGTTCATAGAGCACCTAGCTAATTGATGACTGCTAGAGTGGTGTACTTATATATGAAAACTTTGGGACATTCTAACACAAGAGGCTCATCATATCCCATGGAGGAAACAAAAATGGAGAAGGGGGGATTTGGGTCCTTATAAAGTAGATTACCACAAGCATCGTCAACTAAGTAATCAATTTAGTTATCCCAATAAAAATTATAGCAATCACTACAATAACTACAAAAATAGAAACTCAGAACATTAAGAAAACTAATGCATTCAATATAAACAAAGGGTTTTAAATATTATCCCAATGAATCTAAAAGTCCCTACACTAGTAAGAAAATATACTCCTCCATCTTTGGAGGATTACAACAGTGAAAATAAATAGAACTTGAAAATAATACCAACAATCCTTGCCACAATCTCCAAGACAAAGCACCTTTACTAATAGAATCCCTAAGAGAGAAGGTTAGAGAAGAAGAAGATGTAGAGAGATATAGAGAGATGTAGAGAGAGAAGTGGCTGCCTAATTACAAATCTAAAATTGAGTCAAAAACTAGGGTAAACATCTTATCAATCATCTAAATATTGCTCTCTAAGATAGCCCAAAGTGGGACCCATAAACAGATAAGTTATTTGCAATCCTATTTATCGCACCAGCATGTAATGCTAAAATGAGCGCTCCTGCGCTCACTAGAGCTCCTGCCTCAGTAATCCTGAGCTCGCTCATGCTCACAGGAGGTGAACTTCCATGCTATTTCTTCCTTTTTGCTCCAAGTTTCCTCCCAAGAGTTTCAGCCTTGTTCTTGACACTTTGTATTTGATCCAAAGCTCCTGTACACAAAACCATACTCAAAGAAATAAGTTAAATGCAACATGGTGTAATTACAAATTATTCCCAAAATCAATGCAATAGTCAATGATTCTACCAAATTCACACAATGAGGAACAATTCAAAATCCTAATTAATTGCATTAATAACACAATAACACTCATACAAAAAGATAAGAATTAGAAGCAAGATAAGTGACATAAATGCCCCTTATTAAGAAACCCAGAAGAAGAAGAAGAAAGAAAAAGGAAAAAAGAAAAGAAAGATCATCCTCCTTGAGAGCGCTTAGAGGAAACTGAAGAAGTAGAATAAGACCTGAAAAGACTAAGTCTGAAGAAGTTCCTCGTAGAACTAAAGTGATGAGCAAGCATTGACAAGACAAGAGGCAAAAGAAAGTAGAGTCCCCTAAGCCATCTATGCCTTCAGGCTAGGCAGAGACCTCAGAAAGCTCCCCATAAGAAGACTTGACAAACTTCTAATCAAAAGACAAGATATTGAGCATGAATATAGAAATATTCCAAAGGATATGCCTAAAACTACTCTGATTTTATAAGAAATGCTAGAAACTAAGCAAACTGGGGATGATATTAAGGACAAAGACTATTCTGAAGAAGAAGATAAGGAGGAAGATGAGAAATTCTCAAGGACTGAAGAATTCTCTAAGAGAAAAGAAGTTTGGAAGAAGTACAAAGATTGGAAAGGGCTAAAGGATTAAGGGCTAAGCGGAAGAATGCCAAAGTCTTCAGTCAAACCATTTGTGGTAATTGAAGAACCATCAAGCATGCCAATTACCTACTAATTTGGGTACACTTCTTTCCCAATCTCTGCTTCCCTTGAAGAAGTTAGATACTTTGAGAAACTAACTCCACCACCAAAGCCACCACTGCTCAGAAAGAAACTGATGCTGAAGCTCAGATGGCTCCCAAAGGCACTGATGATGACTCTTTGGCCATAAAGAAGATGTTGAAGTCTATGACAAAAGACCAGGAAAAGGAGTTATAGCTTGAAAAGGAGGGCTTTGAGGAACTCAATATCTATATAAGTGAACTTTTTCAAGCCTTAGAGCCCATTATGGAAGAGCTAGAAGAGGAAGTTGTTGAACCAAAAAATGCTCTTATCCTGATGGTACCTCAACCTCCACCCTCCATAAGAATAACTTTACTAAAGGAAGAGGATGAAGCTTCAGAGACCAGCTTTCCTTGTGCTACTTGATAAAGGACATTTATGCCACTTATCTTGCTAATTAGCTTTTTGCATGAGTTTTATTGTAACACTCTAATAATTAACCCAATACGCCTAGGTCGTATCTGATTAATTACTAGACTTTATTCTTTGCTTCAGTTATTTAACTATACTTTGAAAATACTTAATGGAATTACGAGCCATTTTTTTAAAACATGATTGAAAATGTGAGCCTCGCGTAGCATGAACGATAATCGAGATAAAGCAGAAAACCAATGGGCATATCATGAAAAACACATCATATTGGCTCCATCATATGACATCCATAATTACATAACACATAGATATTTTGTCTGCCAATAGAGTTAGGCTAGGTGTAGTCAATCAAACAAAACATAAATAAATATGAATGGAAGAACATCCATTAACGGCACCTAATAATAATAATACCCCAAAAATAGGGATAGATATCTAGCTCACGTGCAAGGTTTAGCGATACGTTTCTTCAAGGATGATAAGTTGGTTCACAAGCTCAAGTGTATCTACCAGGTGAGAGTATCAACGGAAATCATGAACATCACCTTTACTTTCTGAAGACGAGATGGAAAGAAAGAAAGAAAGAGGGAGTGGGAAACTTATAAAAGAATCTCAGTAGGTACTCACCTCATATGCATCGTGTCATCATCATCGTCCTTAGGAACCTCGGGGTTATTATGAAATAGTAAGCATGCTAAGATTCATTTATTAAGTTCGGAAATATACCTTACCAAGGTCCGTTAGTTTTAATTATGCGTCTTGTAATGCATCATAAACTTAGCATGTCATCTTTATAATGAACTTTTCCTATCATATATCTCATCAGCATATCATAATAACATAGCTATGCATAAGACCACGTCATTTTCCTCATCATCATATCATAAACACTATGCATAGAAGAACATCATATTTCTCATCATCATCTCATAAATGCTATGCATAGAAGAATATCATAATCACATAATATGTTACTTAGTTCCTTAGGTGACTTAAAGTTACTTTCATCATCATTTTCCTGAGCCACCCTATACTCCACCCTTTTGGAAGTAATCTAGGTTATGAGCTCATACCTTACTAGTCGTCACTAGCAAATACTTATCCCTTTTGTTAAGTTAAAGTCTCGACTTTACCCTTTTAAGATAACGGGCTAGGGGCAAGAATCACCTTTTCACCACCTATAGTCTGATGGGTCCAAAGGATCATTTCCTCATAATTTTAAGTCACCATTAGGTCTTTGCATGTTATATCATAATGCAACTCATCATTCATAATTATCATGACATATTCTCATATTTCATGCATAAGCATTCTCATTGTTTGCAACAGCAACTATAACATGCAAGCCATGAAATCATTCAATAATATCAAATTCTCAATAGGCATTACATCATCATATAACTGACATTCCAAAGCATCAAAAGATATCATCTAAAATTCTCAGGAAAGCACCCTTAAACAACCCAACTCTAAAATCGAGTAACCTTAATTATCAAACTAATTTCTTATGTATCTAAGGGACTCATTACTATTATTACCATTAATTATAAGCCTTAAGAACATTATTAAACTATATGAGGCAGCATAGGCAGTAAATCTTTCTCAAGGTTTTATGGTGTGCTAGAAGTTGCATTTTTAATCCTTTTTCTTTCCTGGCTTTCCCTATGAAGCTAAAATTAATTACTAAACCAATTATGAATCATTCTTACTTATCTAAACATAATAAAATCAGATTCTTATAACGTCTAAGGGTTCTAGATAGAATGTATAAATTTCATTTTTTAGAGTTTTAGAAATCTTGCTTTTACAGTTTCTAGTTTCTAGTTTCATTTTTTTTAGTATTTGGGATCAATCCTATACTAATTGTTACCAAATTTTTCATGGCTAACCAATCTTAGATAGAATTATAACATACTAAAATAGATTTGGCAGTGACTAAATTTAAAGGGATAAAAAACTAGCTAAATTCTAGCTTTACGGTTGTTTTATGTAGCTAGTTTCTCTTCTAACATGCATAGAATTGTTCCTCAATAATAAACATATCAAATCATCATCATACAGTAGTACTAAACTCAGATCAGTGGCTAAATCATGAACCTCACATAATTGCTTAAAATCACATTTTTAAGTACAAGTAAGATACTAGTATCCCGTAAAATCTTTGCCAAGCCTTAAAACTCTTTTAAAAACTAATTCTTTTTGTTACTCTTGAAAGAAATTTTAGAACTAAATCAGTAGCTTATTTAAAATCACTTTAGGCCTACCTTAATCATGAGGCCGATTTATACATTGAAAGAATCTTCATGATTAAAATTTTCACTTAAGATAAAAGGAGCAAGTCTTGAGCTTTAGAGATTTAGGTGATAACTAGAATCATAAACATGCTATGCAACCTCATTTTAATCTTGTCTTTATAAGGTGATAACTTGGAAATATAAACATGATATTCAAGACTTGAAATTTAAACATGATGTGCAGGTCCATATTATTATATTCAAGAATTAAGGTGATTTGCTTGAAATATAAATATGATTATGCAGACTTGGAAATTTAAACATGATGCAAGAGCTTGAAATAAATAAGAAACTGAACGGCAGTAGTCCGCACTAGTGAAAAGAGAAGAGAATCCTTATTACATCTTATTAAACTCCAAAACTCAAGACTTCTTAAAGAATGAATTCTTTGACTCCAATAATCTTAAGGAAATTGAAAGTGAGCTTTAGATTTTTATTACCATGGTTCCAAGAACCTTATTTCTTTGCTTAAGAAAAATCTTGAAACAAAACTTGTTGGTCTTTGTGACTAGATGAGGCTTAGGCAAACCTATCATCATCACTTGACCGAAATATGCATCCTTAGGATGCTACCATTTTCCAACTTTGCTTGTGATACTTGGGCAAGTCTTTGAGCTCTTGGATTCTTAGGTGATGACATTATAATAAACATGTCATGCATTGATTCTTTTAGCCATTATAAAATAAAGTGAGAGCATAAAATAAATATGAGATGCATCCTCTTTATTATCTTTGGAGATTAAGTGACAACTTGAAACATAAACATGAAATGCAAGCTTGAAATTTAAACATGAGAAATGCAAGTTCATTTATTTATTCTTGAGAATTTAGTGATGACATTAAAAGTAAACATGATGTGTAAGACATAAACTTAAACATGGATGCAAGTTCATTTTATTTCTTTACTAGAGCTCCACCAAGACTTTAGAGAAATATAAATTTAACCCAATATATATCATAGCAAGACAAAGTGACCTTTAGAGTTCTTTGTGCCAAGGTTTCAAAAAGAACCTTATGGCTTAAATCTCATCATCAAGCTCAAGGAAATGGATTAAAAGATGAACATCAACACTTTTTGAAATCAATTATAATAAAAACTAATTTAACATAGAGTTCTAAGTTCAAGGTTAGCATAACAACATCATTCCTTAAAGTTTTGCTTGAAGTGGAACTTTCAAGCTTTAGAGGCCTAACTTGTGATGGATTCATAACCCACCCTCAAGGTCCTCATCATCAAGCCATCATCCTAGTCCCATTTAGGCCATTTGGCCGAATACTAAAAGGAAAAAGAAAAGGAAGAATCGAAATGAAAAAGCATGTGGAGGTTCATTATTTCAACATTTTGAGCTAAAAACACAACTCCTCAAAGCATAGAAATAAGTTTAGAAACTACACCCTACCTAATTTGGTTTGAAGGAAAGGAAGAGAACTTGGTTTCTTTGAGTGAAATGAAAGAAAATCTCCTTGAAAAGTTGAAGAGAGAATTTGGCCAAGGGGGAGGAAGAAAGAAAATTTTTGAGCTTTGGAAAAACTTTGAAGTGTACAATTATGAGCAAGGCTTCAAGACTCCTTAAGCATGCCTATTTATAGAGATTTTGAAGCTCAAGAATGGACACATGGAGGAGGCATAGGTGGCTAATTTTAGGGAGGACAAAGGGAGGAAGAACATGTTCTTGTTTCATGGCTTAAAACATGGAATTATGTTTCATGATTCCTTGTTTTCATACCTTGAGTTTTGTGCCAAATTTGACAAATATTCTGATGCATGGAGGCACCAATAATTTGGCCATTACAGCCCTAAGAAGGAGAAAATTTGTGTGTTTCATGTATTATGTAGGTGTAGGTATCTTTGCAATTTAGAGAATTTACAATTAAGGGCTTAGGTGAATTAGTAAGCAATTTGGGTGTTTTCAAGCAATTTTGGGTTCTAATCATTCTAAATAAATAATTTTAACTCTAGATTAGTAATTAGAATTTAATAACCTTTAATTAAAGCCTAATATTGCTTAGGTTTCGCTAGACAAATCGAAAATCTCAAAATTTACAAAATGCACAAAGACAGGGGCAAAATGGTAATTTTACTCAAAAACTGCCTGAGCCACCCGAGCTTAACCATTGACCAATCATAACTTACAAACATCTTTAAAAAATTTTAGTGAGGTTCTGGCTCAGCGGCACGCAATTTGGGTTAAAACACCGTTTTGGTTATTTCACACATCGAAATTCAAAATTAAGATTCTTCTCCTCTATTAACACACATAACACAAACAATCCCTTATTATTGTCAAAACATCCCCTTGAGGACGGCTATGGCTCACGATCCTCATTTTTAGGGCAAAATGATCTTAGGGCATTTTGGTCATTTTACAGTACAAAAAATCGGGTTTGCGATTCTAGTACAAAGCTCCTACCCTTTCTTCTAATGTCTTATTCCTTTATTGAGGATTGTTTGGTCTCGAATTATATGTAAAAATTACCTAGGATAATTTGGTAATTTCTAACGGCAATATAAATTGGGGTGTTACATTTATTGTGTTATTGATACAATTAATAAGGATTTTGCTTTATTCCCCATTGTGTGATTTAAATAGAATTATTGGTCTTTGCACTAATTTTGGAATAATTTGTAATTACAACTTGTTGCGTTTAACTTATTTCTTTGAGTATGGTTTTGTGCATAGGAGTTTTGGATTAAGTGCAAAGTGTCAGGAACAAGGCCTAGACCTCTCTGCATGTAGCTTGTAGCAACGATCAATTTGAGAGAATTTGGGAGCTAAATAGAAGAGTTCTTGAGTTCATTTGAGCATATTTGTAGAAAGCATTGTAATGGAAAATCTGTATCTCTAGAGAGATCGGATTAAGATAAATAAAGATGTTTCGAAAGCTCAAGAAGTCCTCTAAAACTTTTATGATTAGCTCGAAACCCAGTTCTAAGAGCATCTTGGTGAAAATTGAGTTGCAAGATTAAAGGTTGCTGAGGTCCTAATGTTGTCCAACTTGAGCTCCAGTTAGTATTTTTGTAATATCTGAGCTAGATGTCCATTTAGTTGATTTAAAGGGCCAAAATGACCAAATACATGAAGACGTCAATTCTGTCCAGCTATAGTGCTCAACCCAAAAAATGATTTTAATTAGCATAGCTTACTATTAAGTGTTGCAATACTCATTTAGCGTTGTGATGCTCATATGACGACACATAACAGCTCATTTAATATGTTTTTGGGCCTTATTTTGACCTATTTTAAAGAGTAGAATACAAAGGATTGACAGAGACTTTTACCCTAGCTTTAGACTCAATTTTAGATCTAAAATTAGGTTGCTATTATTCTCTCTACATCTCTCTTCTTCTCTCTAAGGGTTCCATTTGTGAAGGTGTTTTATCTTGAAGATTGTGGTAAGGATTATTGCTATTATTTTCAGGTTCTCTCTTATCTTCATTGTTGTAATCCTCCAGAGATGAAGGAGTAGATTTCTTTACTAGTGTAGGGATTTCTGGATAGATTGGGATGATGTTTAAAACCTCTTTTGGTATTAAATGCATTGGTTTTCTTAATGTTTTACAGTTTCTATTCCTATAATTATTGTGGTGATTGCTATAATCTTTATTGAGATTACTAAATTGACGATCCTCATTTAGGGAAACCTTTTGGGCATAAATTGATAGATCTATTAGTTTATGTTTGAGGGAGAACATTATAATTAACTTTCTAATTGGCGGTTAGGTCATAGCAATTGGTTCATTAAATCAATGTGATTTCTAAATAAATTGAGATCACGTTTATTAGTCATTTGCATTGGTCAAATTCTAGAGATCGATTGATCAATAGTATAATTGCTAGTAATTTATTACTAATTGCCACCAATGGGTTTAATATTTGGTCAATGATAATTAATTTTCAATCCTAGGAAAACCTTGCACTAGTGCCTTCTTTTCTATTACTATTATCTCGTCGCTATTATTTTTTAATTTTAATTATTATAATTTCATTCTTTAAAACTTCTAATTTTCCCAACTAAGTATTGAAGTTTCCTTGAGAGATGACCTAGGTTGTGCCCTTTACTACATTTTTTGTGCAACTTAGTATTAAAATAAATTTGTAATTTGAGGAGGTAGGCGACACCTCCGTTCAAATTTTTGCGTTGTTACTGATAAGGCATTAAAACTTAGTTGTTTTTTTTTTCTGTTTTTATTTATTCCAATTTTTATTTTATTTTATTTTAATTTATTAATTTACTTTTTTTTATTTTCTGCTATTTATTTTATTCTAAAAAAAATGAAAAAAAGGTTTCTGCTCCTTTGTATGAGGTGTTCCTTATGTACTGGAAATTTGATACCTCTTGGCTTTGAGAGTGAGAAAACTTTGAGAAAAATCACCACAAAAGGTTCAGAAACTAGGATAACTTGTCCATTGCTTGAGATTTGAATTCTTTTTTCCATATGCAGTTTTTGAGTCTTTTCCAATCTTCTCTTCTCTTGCCTCTGGCTTTTTCTAAGGCTTCGCGTCTCTTCATATTCAAAAGATTCAGAATCTTCTACAATTCCAGCTCTTGCTACAACCAATTGCCCATTCAGAATCAAGGAGTCTCTAAATTGTCCTTTGGTGGGTACTTCTTTCTTCTGATGGGGAGTTTGTCAAGTCTCCTTATGGTTCATCATCAACCTCTTTCTCAAAGTCAACTTCTTCTTTCTTTTTCTTTTATCTTCAACTTTCTTGCTTTTTCTTTCTATTCTTTTTGGTTCAACATAAGATTCTATCTTTTCAGATCACCTTCTACTCTAGAAAATAATCTTTTCTTCATTTTCTGGACTTTCTCTATCTTTTCTTCCTTCTTCCTTATTTTTTTCTTCATTTTTTCGCTTATTTGGGCTCCTTTCTAACCTTATGCCAATGACTTGAATGAGTGTGTGGTGAACTCAGTTCCATGTATGTACTCATACCACTCATTATCTAGAGGGAATCTAAGGTATTGGAAAACCTTGGTCAGCAATATTCCATATGGTACAACATCAGCGTTTTCTCTTTTCTTTGGCCATACCACTAAACATATAGTCCATATTGAGTCTAGGGAGATTAACTTTTCTCTTAGATAGCAAACAAAATAGCAACATTGAATCCATCCTAACTATCACATTAATACTTCCTAGTATAGGTAGTATGGTTAATTGAACTATAGAGAATACTATCCTAACCTCGAAATTTAATGTAGCAGTAGTGATAACCTTTACTTTATTAACTCTAAAGTTGGTTAAGGTCTGTGAGACATCACCTTCATTAACACAAATCTTGTGCCACCATCCATCATAGGACAGACATGTTATGACATCATATGGTGCTCCACTGATATCAACCATATCTAAGGGTGCAATGTCCAGAGCATGCTCTCTTACGATTGTGGAAAGGGAGTTTCTGAAGTTCCTAAAGCTTGACTAGAAAGCCTGTCACCATCCCAATGAATACTTTCTCTAAAATTGCAAGAAAGCTCTCCCACCCTTGAACAAAGAAAACTTCCTTGAGAATGAGCACTTGTGCCAGCCAGATTTCAATGTCTTCCCAGGAGCCACCTTTCTTGATGAAAAATTTGCCTAGTAATGTTCTTGCATGTTTGGTTCATCATACATGTGGAATTTAACTTTCTTGTCTTTGAGCTTCAATTTACCTCCCATGATGAAAAGTTCGTCTTTGTGTAGAGAAGGTGCATGAGGTTTGATGTCGAATATTGAGAAAAGAAGATAAGTGTTTGAGGAAGGAGGTTAAAGAGTTTGTGAGAGTTAAGGTTGAAATGTTTTATGGAATGGAAGTTAAAGTGTTTAAGGTTATGAAATGGAGTTTAACAAAGTGGTTTATGAAATAACATCATAACTATGCAAAAATATTTCAGACCTAATCAAGTGAGCTCATGCATCTTTCATGCTTAACCACTACTAATATATATACAAAAGAGGCACAAGGTCTTCTCAAGACAAAATAAATCAACTCTGAGAGTGCATAAAATGTGATGTGGCCAGATTTTCACAATATCTTCTATACTACAACACTTAAGGAGTGTCCCATGCATTTTAACATTATAAAATCTAGAAAGTCAAAATAAACAATTGCAAAACACCAAAATAATTAAAAAGGTATAAAATTTATTTTCCTGGCACACAAAACTTGATACAATAGTTGAATGAATTATTTCAAAATTTCTTAAACAATAACTTTTAGAAAAATATTGTACATAATCAAACAATTTTGATACATAATATTATGTATATAGAGATGGCTAAAAAAATCTAAATATAATATTTCTAATAATATGAAAATTATAATGTGCCCAATGACATAGCAAATATGAACAACAAAATTTTCAATACGTATTTCTTAAATCAAAATTTAGAAAGTATCTTAGAACCTCTTAAATAAGAGCTCTCAAAGTAATATTGCACAATAATTAACAATGATAAGATTTCACAAATTTAATGTGCAATATATTAAATATAAATATAACATAATTATTTCAATGAGTAAATCAAATAAACTCTGAGAGTATATTTAATACAATATAACATCCTCCCAAGTACAACCTCATTCTTAAGTTATGGCATCATACTCGAGAGTTGTTACTTATAAATTTGCGGACCTTTCTTAATTATCTATAGCAAGAATAAGTCAAAATCGTGTATTAACTAACTTGTAGTTCTATCAAAATATATATCAAGAAACAACATATTTATTTAATACAAGTCAAGTACAATAGGAAGCTCTTCTATGAGCTTTAGTTCACATATGTTCTTTACTATATTTACAAACATATATATAGAACCATGTACAATAGATACGAGTTTCCACAACTAAACTACAGAAATTACAATTTAGTCTTTCTTGTAGTTGCTTCACTATTATCTAGAATCAACCTGGAGATGACACGGGAACACAAACAAGTAGGGGTGAGAATTCTGAAATTTCTAATAGGGTATCCCCAAAATACATAATCATAATGTCATTGTCACCATCCCAACCACTTCAGTTTATCAAGAAAATGTGATCATACAATACATATTAAATATTCATTTTAAAGTTCTAAAACCATCCTTTCGAAGTGGGTAGCTTTTATTTTTCAAGCACATATCATCCTATTCAACATCATATAAACCGTATACTGCTAAATCACAACTTAACATATTGGCCTCAATATCGATACTAAAATTCTTCACCTAGCACATAAGATAAAAGACTACTTAGAACCATTGCTACTTAAACTCGTCTTAGCGTCTTTTGTAGCTTTGACCACTTTAGGGTAATAGATTGTATTTTCAGGACTTAGCCATTCCTATACATGATCATTTGATTTGCTTTCTCCAATTCTTATAGAGACCTATTCCTAGCCAGGTTTACTTTTCCCGACTCAATTCAAGGGTAGTTAGGTTTATTTTCCCGACAAATCAGATTTACTTTCTCCACAGAATTATAAACCTTATACTTTTCTTGGTAGTTGAGTTTACTTTCCTCGACAAATCGGATTTACTTTTTCCAGCCCAATAAACATAATCTTATGCTTTTCTTTCGCATATGAGCAATTGTAATAAGCATTCATATCTATGTGTGCCTAACCTCATCAATAAGTTCACATGCTCAATTATTTAGATTCATATTCTTGTGCTCATGTCATACTAGTACAAGATGCCATTATTTCATAATTCAAAGCATCAATCCATATTCAGCACAATGGCAGATTTCACATATTCGTAGCATAATTTATTCTGCATTTCAAACCATCAGATCCAAGGCTATAAAAATTCTCAATGATACTTCAATGTGTCCATAAGATTTCATAAAAATTTCAGGCAAAAAGGATTCTCTAACTATGTTAACAAAATTAGACAAATTCGGTGCTTAGAAACCACTTAACCTTAGCTCAGAACCCCATATTTATAATTTTTAACCCTAGAAAATGATTGAATCAATTCAAAAAAAAAGTCAAAGTTACACTTCAAGATGTTTTCAACATGCTGTAAAAATTTCAAAGGAAAATTCAATCACTTGCTATAGTAAAAAAATTATACAAATTTGTAGCTTTAGTTCCAATAATCCAAGTAGCATAGATATACTTTCAGTTCTTGATTTTTTTTAAAGAATTAGGAGTAAAACAAAGAGCTCAAGAAAATTTTTGGAACTAGCCTAGGATGTTAGCTTCAACATATATTTTTTCTAACTGATGAAAATATCCATAATTCCCTCAGAAAATTCGTGATTGGCTGCCTATATAAAAATCGAAAATCCAGCAGCATGACTAAGAATCTCTTTTCACAAAAATGAATTTTTCACAACAACAAATCACTCCATCCATGAAAATACATCAATATCTAGGTGTAAACTCACATTAGAATAAGAATTTATCAATTTAAAACAATCCAAAACCTGCAAGAATAGAAAAACACAAAACAAGACACAATAAACCCTACTCTTGGAAACTAGTGTATCATTGGCTCTAAAATGTTCCAAGATGAATTGCTTTCACATCAAGGCTCCCAAATCACACCCAAACCCTTTTGAAATCAGTGAGGTATAAGGTAGCAAGGTTAGGATTGGTGATGAATTGAGATTTCAATTGGTTAGATTTGCAGGTTATGATGAATAGAATAAGTTTGGTGAAGGAAGTTTGTGGTTTTAGTGACTTTGGGCAAGTGTTTTGGTGATTTGAAACCAAGTTTGATTTCTTAAGAAAGATGACAATGGTGGCTGCCTCCTTTCCTTGTCTTGGCCGAAATTGTGATGATGATGAGGTGAGGTTAGTTGCTTTGTATTTATCCTAACTTAGCTTTAGAATTTATGTTACATAAATGCATATCTCTTTAAAAGAAAGAAAATAGATTAGATGGCTAGGATTTAATCTTGTAATTCAAGATTTAATCTTAGCCTTCCACTTGTCTTGAATGGATATATGTCATCCATTTGTAGTGATTAAATCATCTTTCGTGTTAGAAATCACAACCGAAATTTCACCGAATGGATAAACACCGTACCCGATTAAACAATATTACTCGAAATTCAATTTTAGGTGTAAAATTTTCATTCTTTACCATTTCTAACCTTAACCCTCTCTTTTCAGTCCTGCATTTCCTGTCTCTTAGGGTTTTGACTTGTTACAAGCGTGGGCCCGCAAGATCACTATTTACCTTACCGAAATTTTTTTTTAACACGTTCATTGGATCATCCTCATCATTGCTAAAACTATCAGATTTTTGAAATTATGATTAATAAAGTTCAACTTAATTTTTAAATAATTTTTAAGGTGTTATATACAACATGCCCAATATTTATATTTTATTACTTAAGATTTAAGACACTTATAAAACACTTGTCTTTCTAACAATAGCGGCACAGTCATACACACTAGTAGTTTGAAACAATCATCATCAATTGAAACAAACTCCAACAACACAATCACATTGCTCAAAACAATGCCAAATTGCGAGACTAGGAAATGCTTTATGTAAGGGCATACTTCAATAAGTAAAATGATCGTTGCTTTAAAACCTTACTTTTTCCTTTTAAGAAAAAAGTAAACAATATCAAAAGGTTTCAAAGATATTCTCAAAATAATATTGTGCAAATTTAGCAAGAACAAAATTTCATAATTATCATGCACAATATCAAGTTAAGGAAAATCAAAACTAATTCAATAATTAAAAGATATTGACTCTAGAGTACTTAATACAATATATCTAATAATAACATAAATATATACAAAAATATTTCATCATTATATGCACTGGAAATATTAATAATTAAAGGGTCCCCATCTTGATACTTGTAACATCCTCCCATGTACAACCTCATCCTTAAGTCATGACATCGTACTCTAGAGTTGTTACTTATTAATTATCAGATCTTTCTTAAATATCTATAGCAAGCTCGATTAATGTGTGTAATAACTAAGTGAAATTCTATTAAAATATATAACAAAGAAACACAACATTTATTGAATATATAGTTAAGTACAAAAGGAAGCTCTTCTATGAGTTTTAATACATATATGTCACCTATTATGTTTACATACATATAACTCCAACTAAGCACAAAAAAATAAAAAAAAATAAAAAAATTAACTACTAAGCTACTATAATCCTAAGCTCTTCATGTAGCAGCCCCATTGTTTTTCTAGATCAACCTGGAGGCGACATCCTGAACACAAAAACACATAGGGGTGAGAATTATACAATTCTCAATAGGGCAACTCCCAGTTACACAATCATAATGTCATCGTTATCGCCTCAGCCACTTCAATTTATCAAGAAAATGTGATCATGCAATACATATTAGAGATTCATTTTAAAGTTCTAAAATCATCCCTCCGAAGTGGGTGGTTTTTGTTAAATCAATCACTTAGTGCACATATATCATGAAGCTCAAACACATAGTAAGTAATTCTAATTAAGAGATTACATATGATATGATTATGCGTATGTTAAATGCAGTGAAATTACTCAAAGTGTCCTAGTTTCACTTATGGCCATAGAAATCAAATCAGTGCATTTTCTTTTCATTGACATGGGAAAACTTAGTTTGTACTTTTAGTTTATACCACATGATATTTATAGTGGATCACACCACACAAAGGGAATAGACGCTTATCAGGACTGAGCTCATTCCTATACATGATCATCGGACTTCATTTTTTCCTCTTCCAAATCACACACAGATCTATCCTAGCCAATACGTCTACGACTCAAACATCTTTGGGAAGTTCCTCTTTTTGCCTTCTCCTATAATATCTCTAGGGAAGTTCCTTTTTTTGTCTTCCCCTCATTCAACATAAGTCTTGTTTCTGTTTTATCTATGTATCAGAACATGCATGATTGAAGTTCATACATTCTCTTTTCTCATATAATTGCATCATATACTTTCTTTTCCCAAATGCATGCATAATGTAACGCCCCGACTTTTGCGTTATGTAAAATTACCAAGATGCCCTAGGTAATTTTCGCACAAGATTTGAGGTCGAACAAACCTTAATTAGAAATTTTAACATTATGATTGTAACGCCACGATTTTTGCTAGAGTGCAAATGACCGAAATGCCCCTGAGGTCATTTTTACTGAAATTCAGGGCAGTTGCCCCAACCCTCGAATGGGTCAACTCGATGTTGAAGGGGATTATACTATTGTGAATGATTTTCGAGGTGAAAATCTCGTTTCTAAACTTTCGGCTCAAAATGACCAAAATACCCCTGCGTGTCTACACGGGTAAAGGTGCCGTTTGAGCCCGAACTTTTCCAGGAAGTTTAGAATGATGTTTATGAGCAATGTTTGATGTTTAGTTGGAAGGTCCCGGCAGTTTTAGCAAAATTACCATTTTACCCCTAGAACGTGTACAGGAAGCCTAATGACGCAATTAAGCAAACCTAAGCAATATTAGGCTCTAATTGAAGATTAATTTATTTCGATAATTAATCTAGAGTCAAAATGATTTATTAAGGTTAATTAGAACCTAAGATTGCTTAGGTAAACTCTAATTGTATTCTTTAAATTCAAGATTCCTAGTCATGGAATCTTGAATAGTGTTTTCTCTCCAATTCCTTAAATTAAGGAATTGAGCCATACCTCATTTGACCAAAAGAATTATTTTAAATTACTAATCTAATAAGATTACCCTCCTAATCAAGTCTTGAACCACCTTAATTAACCATTTTCTCACCTAAACACTTGCTTACAAACTCCTAACCAAAACCTTAATCAAAGAAACACTTAAACACATCCTTAAACCACAATTACATGAACAAAAATCCCTTCCCCCTTGGCTGATGTGTTGGCCGAAAATCCCCCCTAAAATGGTGCCACATGTTGATTTTTGGTTGCACTCTAAGCCCATACCTTAGGCCATACCTTGCCCATGCTTCCAACCATGCTTGCCATGCCTAAGCCCATGCTTTTGTAAGAGATATTTTCCTCCTCCCTTGGCTTTGAAAACCATTAGCCATTCCCTCCCCAAATCAGCCAACATGTCTCATTCTTCTATAAATACCAAGCCTTGATGAACTTTGTCACACTTTGGTTCACTTGGTAAGTTCACACTTCTTGCAAATCCTCTCATTTCCTCTCAAACTTCCTCACTTTAGCTGATTTCTCCCTTCAAGTTTCAAGAGGATTTTCCTTCCATTTCATCAAAAACTCAAGCTTTCCTTCCTCTCTTCAAGACTTCTTAAGGTAGGGGTTAAGTTTTGATGATTTTGTTTGTGTTCTTCAAGAAAGTTCTAGTTTTTCTCTTGGTTTCAAACTCTTTTCCCTTCCCCTTTCTTTTTCGGCCAAGAGGCCTTTTTATAAAAAGAATATGAGCTTGATGATGAGGTTTCAAGATAATGACTTGTTGTTGTCATGTGAGAAACCTCTAAAGCTTGAAACAACTTGGTCTTGGACCATACATGCTTGGATTTCCTTTCTTTTCTTGGCTTAAGTTTCGTTTTCCTTTTCCTCTTTCCCTTAAGGACTTTCATTTCTTCTTTGGATTTGAACAAAGTTTATGAAATATGTCTAGTAGATCACAAAAGTTTTGTTAAGAAAGTTAATCTTATGATTTCAAAGAGCTCTAAGCTTACCCTTGCCAACCTTAAAGTTGGTCGACCGTTCTAAGAGTTTTACTCTAGATTGAAGCCCATGAGCAATAAAATAAAGAATATGACTTAGTCCTTGTAGTTTTGTTTAGACAAAGTGATGAACTTTGGGTCCATTTCTTTAAGCTTGATGATGAGTTCAAACCTTAAGATTTCTCTTGAAGTCTAGGTGCTAAGAACTCTAAAGCTTGCCTTATGATACATAATGGGTTGAGGTTTATGTTCCTCTAAAAGTCTTGCAAGAGCTCTAGTTAAGATAAAAATAGTTGCATTCATGTTTAAATTTATGTCTTGCATCTCATGTTTATTTTGATGCTATCACTAATTTCACAAGAGTAAATGAATGAACTTGCATTACCATATTTAAATTCCCAAGCTTGCATTTCATGTTTATATTTCAAGTCATCACTTAATCCTTAAAGATAATAATGAAGTTGCATCTCATATTTATTTTATGCTCTCACTTTACTTTCTAATGAAGAGTAAAATAAAGTGCATGGCATGTTTAAGATTTTGTCATCACCTAAATACTCTAGAGCTCAAAGACTTGCCCTAAGTATCCTAAAAAGGAAACTCCATCAAAAAGAAATGGATGAATTTTGGTATGACTCAATAATGGTTTGATTTTGTAAAATGCATGAATAATTTCAAGAAAATGTTGGAAAACTGTTTTATGAGGTCTCAAGATGTTTAAATAGTTTGGAATGTGTCAAAATCATGTTTTCTCAAATTCCAGGTTCTGGTAATCGATTACCATCCATGTAATCGATTACCAGAAGGTTTTGAAGGACTTTTGGTTCTGGTAATCGATTACCAGAGGCAGTGTAATCAATTACCATGGCTTCTTCATGCCCATAACATGTTCTGGAAACCCTGAATCGATTACCTTATAGAGTAATCGATTACCCTATGTTCTTCATTTTCCGAAACATTTAACCCTAAGTAATCGATTACCATTTCATGTAATCGATTATCCGTTGTTTTGAAACCCAGAATGAATTAAGCTCCTGGTAATCGATTACTAGGAACATGTAATCGATTACCAGAACACCTTTTGTTTCCTGAAAATGTCCCAAGAGAAAACTAGCAACTTGTATGCATTTCAACTCAAGAGATTATGTGATTTTATGGGTTCATGATTTCGGTTCTATATTTGGCTACTGTACAAATGATGTTCTAAGGTGTTAAATGTGTAAAAATTATGTTGAGTGAAGCAAGGATCGATTTAGAAAAGTTAGAAAAGGATAAGTAACTTAAAAGGGATTAGAGATGAGAATTCTAGAACATCTTAATGCAAGAAATGCAAATCTGTTCTAGCAAGATTAATTCAAGAATAAATGATTCATAATTAGTAAGACATATACAAGATCCCTTCATAAATAACTAGGTGTTGATTTCTAAGTTTAAGATGATGATAAGAGATTTAAAGTGGATTATAACTTAGAGAACATGCTTAGGAATCCCTCATAATTGGTCTAGGAATTAATTATGGAGCCTTAGGCAAAGATGGATCTTAAAAAGGGTCATGAATAGAGATTCTAGAGCCCCTTAGGCAAATGATATTTTCTGCCTTTTAGGTGTAGTGCTGTATGGAATTTTTAGTGAGTTCAATCTTAGAGAACAAGTTTAAGTGTAAGCCTCTTGAGGGTAATAAAGATGCAAATACAAGTTTAAAGCCCGTAAGGGTCAAAGCATAAGATACTATGAGATAGGTGGACGAGAGAGTATAATTATGATGATGAACCTCGTACACACCTATGATGATGTGAATATGTTAGTTCCTTGAGTATGAAACCTTATGTGCATAACTTGATTTGGTGATATGACGGAATGTTGTGTTAAGATGCATAAGGTTTTCGAAATATGAATGAGATTGAGAAATATGCTCATGTGAACTAGAAAGTTTTTGATTTGAGAAAGTTCCATGAAAAATGATGCATATGACGAGATGATGTGGCATGACTCAAATTTGAGGAAATTCGAAGAGTAGCTGTTATGCCGCCTAATTTCCGTCAAATTTCAGGGACATAAGAAAGTTTTTGAGAAAAATGATGTTTAATTATGACACACCGAGACGTACTTCTCCTTCTCCTGAGGTAAAACTGAAGGCATACGCATTGGCCAGCTAAAGCGGACAAAGTTGCTGGTCTTAACCAGTCGATGCGTTTCGAAGAAAGAAAAATATATGATGTTTAATGTGACACACCAAGACGTACTTCTCCTGCTCTCGTGAGGAAGGTAAAATCGTGAGGGCATAGACATTAGCCTCCAAAGCGGACAAAGTCGTTGGCTTAAAGTCGATGCGTTTCGAAGAAGGAAAAAGTCCCATGATGGGTGATCCTTAGGCCCCTACTCGTACTCTGGGAGTCGGGATTATGATGATTATGATGAATATGATTATGTTTATGATTCGCTTATCAAGAGGATAAGTAAGAACTAGTGACGACTAGTTAAGGTATGAGCTCATAGCCTAGTTTAAGGGGTGCGGTTACTATTATAATTGGTGTCACAAGTATGAGAAAAGGAAAGATGTTCAAGAGAAAAGTTACATGCCACTTATATGTTGTTTGTTATTTGTTTGATTTACCTAAAGTACTGCCATGCATCCATGAACTATTATGTTGCATACATGCATTAAGAATCATTATAAAAGACATGGACCTTGGATAAATACCCTTGCGAAAACCTCATAATGAACATATGCATGCTTAACCCTTTCATAATAAACCCAAGGTTCCTGGGACGTAAACGATGACACTAGGATAGAGGATTTCCCTACTGAGATTCTTTAGCAAGAATTCTCACCTTTCTCTGTTTCTTTCCGTTACGTCTTCAGATATCAATAGCGTCGTTCGTGATTTTCATTGACCCGCCTACATGGGAGGTGCACTATGACCCCGAGCATCAGTCCTACCACTTCAAGGGTCATTGCGAGGTGCGCGTTTTGCATACGTGGGACGCCCTTTTGCTTTCCTCGTCTCCAGCTATCGCTTCGATCGACTTCACCCTTTGGCGATGACCTGATCTTTGAGAGGACACGACCCCAAGACGAGCAGGCCGTGCCCATCCTTCCTCGACCAGGGCTCTTCCCTTCGTTTCCTATGGGTCTCTGAGGAGGTAGCGAGGATATGGTCACCCAGCCGAGGCATGCGAGGCGCGTTTGACAGCCGTGAGGCGACCACGACGCGGAGGCCATCCGTTCCCTCGATTTCATGCCTAGATCCCCTCTTCGTTGGGCTACATCCGAGGAGCTTCGTCAGTTCGCGGGCTACATCTCCCCAACCGAAGATCGGCATCACCAGTAGGCTTGGAGAGAGGGGATAGTTGGGTGTTTATATTTTGGGGTTGTCTCATGTATTTGTTATCATGTTTCTTATTTTATGTTATTGTACCGCAAGCTCTGCCCACTAGTATGGGTAAGACTTTATGTTTCTGTTATATTTCTGTAGTAATGTACTAAACTATGTTATCTAATGTGATAAGGAATGATGTTTATGATGGAAGTGTTCTTTAATGCTTATGTTCTGTATGTTTTATTTATTCTTCCGCTTTACGTTGTTTATGTTACGCGCAAAGGCTCGCACTTTGTTTTATATGAATCATTTCAAAAAAAAAATTTACCTGTATTTTCCGCTAAGTATTTTGTAAATGAATTTAAAGAGAAGTAATAACTAATAATTAGTCTTGATACGTCCTAGGCGTATTGGGGTTAAATATTAGGGTGTTACAATGATAACATTATATGAGGCTTGAATAACAATTTGTGCAAAAATTGCAAATCCCAATTTCTATGTGCGAAATGACCAAAATGCCCCTGGGTCATTTTTGCTCTAAATTGAGATAGCCAATCCCTATCCTCAAGGGGCTAGATTTATGTTTGAAGGGAATTATTTTTGATATGTTGATTTTGAGGTAAAAATCTCAACTCCTGGTTTTTACCATGCATAAAATTACCAAATTACCCTTACAATATATTAACACGAGATTGAGTGATTTTCAAACCTTATCTAGAAAGTTTTAAAATGTTTGTTACGAGTACTATGTAATATCTGGAAATGTTCAAGTAATTCTGAGGAACTTTTATGTGAAATTATCTTTTTACCCGTAGTTGGTGCTTAATGAGTTTACTTAAGTAATTAAGGCAATATTATGCTCTAATCCTTTTCGAATTGATTTCATTCATTAACCTTGAGTTAAAAATTAATTACCTAAGGTTAAAAATAATTACTTGAGGTAATTAGAGCCTAATATTGCTTAAGGTAAAATTAAATTTCCTTTCCTTAATCACAAGAACTCATAAAATTAATTATTTTAAGTTCAAGGTTAAGATTTCGGTTTAGGTAAAATCTAGTACAATTACATTTTCTTATCCTAGTTTAGAACTCATGTTACAAATTGATTTTAACTCATTTGAAATTAACTTCATTTACTAGTGTATAATTATTCTTTTTACCTTGTCTTGATTTGTCCCGAACACTTAACCTTTTACCATTTTTCACTAATCTATCAATTCCTAATCTTTTACCTAAGTAATTAGACATCTAATACATGTTTTACTACTTACAAATAATGAGAAATCTGATCACAATGCAATCAGAAACTAGCGCCCTTTTATGTTTCATTTCATCATATTTTAGTGGTTTTTCCAACAAAGAAACATATCCAACCTTATCACCATTTCTTTAGCTTTCTTTTCCATTATTTATGGTTATGTTTAATCAAAAGAAAACCCACCCATTTCAGCCATGAAGTGATCAGCCCCAATGTCTCCCATTAGCATATTATTTTAGTATTTTCATCCATTATACATGAACAAATTTATTACAACTATATAAGCATTCTTTTTTAAAGTTTTCTTTAATTAAAAAAATGAAATAAACCCTCCATTTCCAGCCATGATGCAGCGGCCAAACAGCCCTCATGTGCCTATAAATAGATGCTCTTCCATTGACAAAATGTACACATAAACACTCTTAGCCTTAGCACTTGCTTACTTGATAGTTTCCTTACTCAAAGTTTCTCAAAGTTCTCTAATTCTCTCAAGACTTCAAGCTTTCTTCTTCTTCCTCATTCAGATTCAAGAGACTCCATTCTCAATCTCTACTCAAGCTCTAAACCTCAAGCATACACATTCCAACCATAGATAAACTCCTAAGCACCTAAACTTTCCATTTCCAAACACAAAAACACAAGAAAAATTCTTCCTCCACTCTAACTTCACTTGGCCGAATTCCCTATCACCATTAGCATCAGATTTTTCTTCTTGTTACTTCATAAAAGCTCAAGCTTTACCTTTGGTAAACAAGAAATAACTTGGTAGGGAGTTTATTTCATGTTCTTTCTCGTGTTCCTTGCTTTAAATTTCGGATTCTATGGCTTGATAATGACCATGGCTGGATGATGAGGAATCATGGTAGTGGTTGTGAATCCATCATATAATGGACCTCTAAAGCTCAAGGTTTAGTTTTTGTTGTCAAAAGATTAATGGAAAAATTGTTAGTTTCCTTTAAATTGATTCTTTTTGAGCTTGATGATGAGTTCAAGAAATAAGGTTCTTGGAACCATGGTATTAAGAACTCTAAAGCTCACTTTCTTTGTGCTAAGAATATTTGGAATTAAAGAGTTTTATTCTTTAAAGGTCTTGAGCTTTGAGCTAAACAAGATATAAAATGAACTTGTATCTATGTTTATATTTCAAGTCATCACCTTAATTCATAAAGATAAGAAAATGGACTTGCATATTCATGTTTAAATTTCAAGTTTTGCATAATCATATTTATATTTTAAGTCACCACCTTAATGCTTAAAGATAAGACAATGGACTTGCACATTCATTTTAAGTTTCAAGCTTGCATAATTATATTTATATTTCAAGTCATCACTTTAATTCTTAAAGACAAGTAAATGGACTTGCACATAATGTTTAATTTTCCAAGTCTTACATATCATGTTTAAATTTTAAGTCATCACCTTAAATCTTAAAGATAAGACAATGGAGTTGCATATCATGTTTATATTTCAAGCTTTGCACATCATATTTACGTTCCCTATAACGCCCCAATTTTCTCATGTACAAATGACCGAAATGCCCCTGAGGTCATTTTGCTAAAATGAGGATCGTTAGTCCCCATCCTCAAGGGATGTTTTGATGTTGATTAGGGATTATATGTGTTATGTATGGTAATAGAGTAGAAGAATTTCATTTTTGAGTTTCAACGCGTGAAATTACCAAAACGCCCCTATGATGTTTGTCACCAATTTACGTGCCGTTAGCTCAACTTTACCAAAAGGTTTTAAATGATGTTTTTAAGTGAAGTTTAACAACAGGTTAAGCCCAGGTAGCCCAAGCAGTTTTAGAAATTACCATTTTACCCCTAGAATAGTGTACATTAAGCCTAATGACGTAATTAACCAAACCTAAGTAATATTAGGCTCTAATCGAAGATTAATTTATTTCGATAATTAATCTAGAGTCAAAATAATTTATTAAGATTAATTAGAACCTAAGATTGCTTAGTTAAACTCTAATTTCATTCTTTGATTCAAGATTCCTAGTCATGGAATCTTGAATAGTAAATTCTCTCCAATTTCTTAAATCAAGGAACTTTGTCTATGACTTAATTTGACTTAAAAAGAGTTTTAATTCTTTAATCTAACAAGACCACCCCTAAATCAAGTCTTGATAACCTTAATTAACCATTACCTCACCTAAACACTTTCTTACAAACTCCTAATCAAAACCTTAATCAAAGAAACACTTAAACACATGATTAAACCACAATTACATGAACAATTTCTTTTCCTCCCTTGGCTAAAATGCTGGCCGAATTCATCCTCCCATTTGTGTCACATGTTGATTTTGTTTTACTTAAAGACCATACCTCAAGCCATACTTTGAACTATACATAACCATGCTTCCAACCATGCCTTTGAATGACAAGTTTTTGAAGATATTTTTCCTCCCCCATGGTCTTGAAACCGTTGGCCTCCTCCTCCCTTAGCCCTCATTGTTTCAATTTTCTATAAATACCAAGCCTTAGAGAACTTGGTTACACTTTAGATCATTTGCCAAGTTTAAGCTTTCTTGCAATTTTCTCTCTTTTCCTCTCAATTCCTCTTCATCTTGTTCTTCTTCCTCCACCATCAAAGAAACCTTTCCACCACCACAAACCACAAACAACCTTGAACCACCTCTCAAACACCAAATCTTTCCATTTCCAAGCTTACTCTTTCAAGGAAAAATCATCTTCCTTGAGATCCCCTCTGGCCAAATTCATATCATCATCCAAGAGAAGATTTTGTCTTCTCACTTCATCAAGAACACAAGCTTTCTTTCATCTCTTTCAAGACTTCATTTGGTAGGGGTTTATTTTCAAAGTTTTCCTTGCTTTCTTTAAGAAAAGTTCTAGTTTTCTCTTGGTTTTCAAAGCTTTTCTCCTTCCTTTTTCATTTCGGCCTTAGAGCCTTTTGTTGAGAAAAATTTGGCTTGATGATGAGGTTTCAAGATAATGGTCTTGTGATGTCATGTGAGAAACCTCTAAAGCTTGAAAACTTGGTCTTGGACCATATATGCTTTCAATTTCTTTCCTTTTCCTTGCTTAAAGATTTCAGTTTTCCTTTCCTTTTCCTCTTCAAGATTTCGGTTTCTATTCCTTTCTTTGTACAAAGTTTGATAAAAATGTTAAGTAGATCACTAAAAGTTTTGTTTAAGAAAATTAATCCTATGTTTTCAAAGAGCTCTAAGCTTACCCTTTCCAACCTTAAAGTTGGTCGGCCGTTCTAAGAGTTTACTCTAGATTGAAGCCCATGAGCAATAAAATGAAGAATATGAGTAGTTCTTTTATGTTTGCTTTGGTAAAGTGTTAATGTTTATTTCTTAGTCCATTTTCTTGAGCTTGATGATGAAGTTCAAACCAAAGACTTCTTTGAAGACTTGGTGCTAAGAACTCTAAAGCTCACTTTATGTTGTTAAGATACATATTGGGTTAAGGTTATGATGTTCCTCTAAAAGTCTTGCAAGAGCTCTAGTTAAGATAAAACAAACTTGCACTCATGTTTAAGTTTATGCCTTGCATATCATGTTTATTTTGATGCCATCACTAAGCTCTCAAGAATAAATAAATGAACTTGCATTATCATGTTTAATTTTCCAAGCTTGCATTTCATGTTTATATTTCAAGTCATCACTTAATCTTTAAAGATAATAATGAGGTTGCATCTCATATTTATTTTATGCTCTCACTTTACTTTATAATGAAGAGTAAAATAAGTGCATAGCATGTTTATATTTATGTCATTACTTAAATATTCTAGAGCTCAAAGACTTGCCCAAGTATCACAAGCTAATTTTTAGAAAATGGAAGCATTTCAAGAATGCCATTTCGGCCTTGTAATGATGATGATGGACTTGATATGAGTTCATCTAATCATAAGTGTCCATAGCCTATGTCTTGGAATTTTTCTAAGCTTAGGTGAACTTAAAGAACATTGTGAACAAGATTTTGTGTTTTAAATCTATTTCATGAACAAAATAATTTAGCTACTGACATCACCTATATTTATATGATTTTAATGAGATTAATTGGTTTCTAAAAAGTTGAGTTCCTAAATTTGTCCAAGAGAAAACTAGCAACTTATATGTGATTATGTGAGCTATATCATTTCGATTCTACCTTGTTCCTTTGGCCACTGTAATAATTCTGTTTTATGGAGTTAAAATGTTTAAAATTGTGTTTGAGTGAAGCAAGGAACGATTTAGGAAGTTAGGAAAGAACAAGTAACTAGAAAGGACTTAAAATGAGAATTCTAGAACACTTAGATACAAAAATTGTAAATTCTGTTCCAGCATAATTGAATTTAAGGAAAATGGTTTATAATTAGTGGATATGTGTAGGAATCCCTAATAATTGGTTTAGGGCTTGAATATAGAGCCTTAGGTGAAGACGGAACTTAGAAAGGGCAAAGACGTGGATTCTAGAACCCCGTAATTGAGTGATAGTCATCCGATCCAATGTATGTAATGCTGTTTGGATAAGTTAGTAAGCATAAAAATTAGAGAGAATTACAAGTAGTGATCGCTTAGGTGCATAAATGGTCTATAATGGACGTTAGAATAACAAGAACACAAGTTTAAGACCCGTAAGGGTCAAAGCATAAGATATTATGAGATAAGAGATATAATGTGAGTGAGTCATTGAGTGAGCATATGCTAATGTTATATTGAGAGCATGTGAAGTGTTAATGTTACGTGTATAAGGATATATGAACTTATAACATGATTGTTATGATAATGTGGTATATTATGATTGAGATGCATGAGACTACGTGATATAGATGAATGGGTGAACATGCTTATATGATATTAAAGATTTGCTTGAATAAGGAATTGCATGAGAAAGTATGTGTTCGATGAGTTATGTGGCATGACTCAAATTTGAGGAAATTCATTGTACAGCCATTATGCCTCAAATTTCCGTCAAATTTGAGAGACTTAAAGAAGTTTTGAAAAGAAAGATTTTAAATGTGACATGCCAGACACATTTCTCCTACTACGGTTAGGAGAAAGTAAACCCGTAGGGGGTATGGATGTCGAGCCATACCGAAGCGGACAAAGTCACTAGTCCTAACCAGTTGATGTGTTTCGAAGAAGGAAAAAGTCCCATGATGGGTGATCCTAGAAAGAGATATGATTCCCCTCTTTTTCCCCATGTAAATCTAGTGACGAGTAGTTAGGTTTGAGCTCATTCCTAGGCGATAAGTGATTCGGAGTTTTGGTGACCATGTTAAAATCAGAGGACGGCATGTTGGTTGGATTTTCGATGATGAGAATGAAAGTGGAAAAGTTAAGAAAGAAACTCAAGAGTTCGATTATGATAAAGTAAAAGATGCATATGCATATGTCACATCTTTGTCCTGTTGATGCATTTTATCTAATTATGTGAGATATGTTATTTATATTATTAGGTATTGCCATGCATACATGAGATATCTATTCCATTCATGTCATTAAGACCCATGCTAAAAGACACCCACTTCGGATAATAGGATTTGAGAAACTTAAAATTGAACCTTATGCATGCACACCTCTTTCATAATAAAAATCGAAGTGGCTTGGGACGACGATGATAACACTTGTGTTAAAGTCGGGAGCCCTAGAATCTTGAATAAGTTTCTCACCCCTTTGTTTTCTTCCGTGTCGTCTATAGACAGAAATGACACAGATCGTTTGTGATCTTTCTTGAGGCACGAGTGTAGGAATCACCTTATCTAGTCGATAGGTCAAGCGGAAGCGTGAAGACTAGTCTAGCCTTGTTAAAGTCATGTTTTGCGTTAGTTAAACTTACTTGATGTATCTAGTATCTTAAGGTGCCATTATATTTATAAGGACATCGCCGTTATGTTATGATTATGATATGATACTATAAGTTGTGTTGTGACTACTATATGATTTATTTATGATTACTATGATGACATGTATTTGGCGCTATATCTTATGTATAATAGTCGGTATCTATGCGCACGCGCAACTCGCAATTTTAAGTTTTAAGTTCAAAAGAAAATTTTGGTCCTATTTTCCTTACTCGTATTTTAAAAGATAAAGTCAAGATCCGAAACAAAGGCATGACAACTAATAACTAACTGAAATGCGACTCAAGTGTATTAGGTTGACAGTTAGGGTGTTACATTCCCAAGTAATCACCTTATAATGACTAAGATTATAAATGAGGTTTGCATGACATGTTTATGAATTTAGTCATCACCTAAACCTCTAAAGCTCAAAGACTTAACCTCTCTTATCTTAAATGAGAATTTCGACTATGGACACAATTCAATATGAGATTTGACCTTATGAGGATCTTGGGTTTGAAATTGGTTTTTACTTTGTTTTGAGGTTTGAAATCTTGTTTCTATGATGTACAAAGAGAATTTGATTTTTAAGGATGTAATTATTTTGATGAGGTGATTGTTTTGATTTGAGCAAATATGAGTGTAATTTCAAGGGAAAAATTGGAATAAGGCTTTATAATGGTTTTAGAATGAAAGAGCAACTCAAAGTATGTTAAAACCTCAGTTTTAAATTTTGGAGCCCTGGTAATCGATTACCACCCTTTGTAATTGATTATCAATAGCTTATTCATGTCGTTTTAAAATTTAACTGTGTAATCGATTATTAGCTTTTGTAATCGATTACCAAGAAATGTATAAATAAGTATGTTTCTATGCAAAATAACATGAATTGATGACTATGTATGTTTGGCTTTTATATTATATAAAATATGGCCTCTAGTATGTTGTATATATCCTATTTCAACATAGCATGTGTATTAGCTTAGTCCGGTCCTTGATTTTCAGCATACTGGGTAGGAGCATGTTTACTGCTATTAGATGATGATTGGTATTATGCCTATTAAATATGTACAAAAGATGTGAATGCATATGTGAATCAATGACATGAGGATAATGTGGCATGATGAGTTTATGATTGATTTGTTTAGATGCACGATATATGAAAGTTATAAATATGATGTGTTATGATAAAATTATGATTACATGCTCACACTACATCTCTAAAATTAACATGCCTATATTAAGGTAACATAAGATACATGGAAATAATCCTCTAGACTCCCTGAATTAAAGGTTATGAGAGGTGATCCAGAAGGACCCTTTAGACTCCAGGAATTAATGGTTATGAAAGGTGTTCCTATGCCCCTTAACCCGCACTCTGGAGTCGGGAATTTAGCTTATCCCAGGGATAAGTATAAACTAGTGACGACTAGTTAGGTATGAGCTCATAACCTAGAACTCTCAAGAGGGGAGAAGATATAGGGTGGCCCCAAGGAAAAGTGAATGAGAAATCCAAGTCACTTAAAAGAATAATGAAGAGAAATCATGTTAGAAAGATTTATGTTCATTATATCATGTACATTGGTTGTGATATTTTTTATGATAATTGGCATATGGTATTGATATGCATTCATGATAGGATGATGCATCAATGATATTAAGATTCATGCTAAAAGACACGGACCTCGGCTAAAGGTATTTGGAAATTAATAAATGAACCTTATGCATGTTCACATTTTCATAATGAATCTCAAGGTTCCTGAGGACGATGATGATGACACAACGCATTAGGAGGTGAAAGCCCTACGATATTCTTTTATAAGTTTCTTATTCCATCTTCTTTTATTTCCATCTCTTCTTCAGGTTGATAGCAACGTTCGTGATCTTCGCTGATGCCTCTACGTGGGAAATGCACTATGATCTGATCAATGGTCCTATTATTTTATGGGTCATTGTAGTTCATTTGTACCTTTTTATGGATCGTCCCTTTATGCATCCCATTTCTAGTAACTGGTTCTCCCCACTACCCTTTTCCCAGATGATCTTGCCTTTGAGCGTTGCGTTCGCAAGCTCAACGTTTCCACATACTCACTCCGCTACATCATCCGTTTGAGACTTCCCGGATTACACACCCTGGTCACCACCTCATTCTGTTGGCTCATGGTCGAACCCCAGAGGATCTACCCTTTCGTCACCCCTCAGGTAGGTCTATCCCTATTGTCCCTATGGAGGTGGGGGGTGATAATGATGAAGAGACCACAATCATACAGCCAACAAGAGAAGCGGAGCCTATCTGGAGGCGCTACCCGTCCTTGTCGAGGCGCCCATGTTTGACCCACGGGACTTTATGCCACATGAGACGAGTTAATCTTGGTTTTCACTCTATGCGTTCTGAGTAGGAGTAGTGAGAAGAGGAATCTTATACTAGTTTATTTTGTATTCGATTGCTATTACTTGGACTTAACTTAAGCTCAGTTGGTGGGTAGTGTATTTGGGTACTTGATATGGAATGTTTAATACTTATGCTATAACTATATATGATGATGTGGTTATGTTCATGTGATAGTTGTATATGTGTGTGATTAGTTTTTATTTCTCCTCTCTATGTGTGAAACATACGATTTTACTTAATATGCATGGCTCACATTTTGTTTTCAAAGTTAAAAAAAAAATTTACCTGTAATTTCATTAAAGTATTTTCAAGAGTTTAAATTAAAGAACTGGAATAAAAGAGTAATAACTAATAATTAACTTAAATACGTCCTAGGCCTTTGAGTTAAATATTAGGATGTTACACATAAGCTACATGTAGACATTCAATCACAATTAATTCTCATGTGTGCCTTATAAATCAATCTTTAAATTTTCTAACATGCATTCATACTCATCATACTTAAATTAAGAGTCATTATATTACCAAATCAATAGTTGAGTTCATTTCAGCACAAATACAACATGTTGGCAGAATTCATGCCTAAGGAGTATGATTTATTCTGCATATTAAACATCCATTGCAAAGGCTATTAAAATTCTCCATGACACCTCAATGTGTCCACAATTCTTGTAAAAATTTCAAAACAAAAATCATTCTCTAACTATGTTAACAAAATTAGACAAATTTGGTGGTCAGAAACCACTCAACCTTAGCTAAGAACTGAAATTCATAATTTTTAATCCTATCAAATAATTGAATCAATTCTAAAGAAAAATTGCAGTTGAACTTCAAGATGTGTTCAATACTCTGTAAAAATTTCAAAGAAAAATTCAATCATTTGCTATGATAACAACATTATACAAAATCACAGCTTTAGTTGCTACAATAGGCAGCATAGTTACAATATCGGTTATTGATTTTTTTTAAATAGTATTACTCAAAATCAGAGCTCAAGAAAATTTGTAGAACTAGCTAAGCTATTGGCTTCAACATATAATTTTTATAGCTAGTAAAAACATCTACAAAAACATCAGAAAATTTGTTATTCATAACCTGCAAGTACAAATTCAAGAATTCCAGCACATAATTCAAAACTTATTTTGCCAAAATGGGTTTTTAACATCATCCAAACACTCCACCAAAATTAATACATCAATATCCATATATCATCAACCAATACAATGAAAAATTTTGGACCAAAACCAATAAAAAATGTTCAGAATAAATTTGGAAAGAAAAGGCCAAAGAAACCCCTACTTTGGTGGCTTTAAGGATCTTGACTTCAAGGATATTTCAAGAATGATTTTTCTCACTTAAAGGCCTTCAAACCAACATCAAACCCTCCCTTAGCCAGTAGATATGAGGTATCAAGGTCTTAAATGATGAGGAAATTAAATTCCAATCGGTTAGTTTGATAGATTATGAGGAGTAGAACAAGTTTTGTGAAAAGATCTTGGTGTTTTGGTGACTTTGAGCTAGGGTTTTGCAAGCTTTGAAGCTTGTCAATGGAGGTTTGGAAGAAAGAAACATGAAGGCTGTATTTTTAGAGGTCTTGGTCGAAAATATGAGTGGCTTAATGGAGAAGAATGGTTTTGTATTCATCTTGTAAGGAAGTTTGTAAGGAAAGCTTTGTTATTATAATATAAAAGGTGAATTCTTAAAGATAGTAAAATGAATGGCTAGGATTTAGTTTGGTAGTCAAAGAATGAATCTTGACCATTCACTTTGCTCAAGATAAGTGGCTCACTTTAGCTTGGGGAGCAAGTAGCTTTTTCGTTGTTAAAATCACACATATTGACTCCTGAGTAAAATATAATAAATGAAAAACCATGATTGAAACTTACTTTTAAAGTTTCAATCCTTGCCATCCACTTGGCATAAAGTGATTGGTAAACGTTACTTGGCTACCAAGCAACTTGTACAATGTTAAAAGCATATCAAAACTCTACCAAACGGGTAACACGTACCGGGTAATCAAACATTACCCAAAATTTAATTCTAGGTATAAATTCTCATTTCTTATCATTTCCAACCTTAACCCTCTCTTTTCTCAGTTCCGGCATTTTGGTCTCAAATCTAGGGTTTTGGCGTCAATGGGTCCGGGGCTCGCAAGGTCACTATTCACCCTAGCTTGGATTTTTTTTTTAACACGTCCATTGGGTCATCCTCATCATTGCTAAAACTATCAAATTTTTTAAATTATGACTAATAAGGCTCAAATTAATTTTTAAATAATTTTTAGGGTGTTACAATACTTTTGCCATGCTCTTTCAAATTTATTGACTCCATTCATCATACATTAGTTCAAACAATAACACAAGGACAAAAGTCACCAAAATAGTATCTCCCATCCATTCTAATACCACTTCCCAAATACAATGAAGTAGCACCAAAACACTCCAATAGGGCATACTTTCTCAACCCAAAAAAATCACTTTATCTTTGCCTCAAGTAGGTGTCATTTGTGGACTGAAACTTATCTTTACCATTGTCACAGCACAAATTTAAAATAATAGATAGTAAACAAGATGAGAGAAAACATAAGTTTCTTTGCACAAGTGCATCAAACGCTTCAAAACAAAATCACATTATAAAATGCATCACCTTTATCAAGACACACTTATGTAGTCCTATGCATTAAAAGTGCATTTGAGTAGTACATGACCAAAAGTTATGCTCTATCTCACATTAAGTTCCATGAACATGCCATTGAAACACTAATAGTCATTGGACTAGTACACCAAAAGATTTTGGTACTAAAATAAAAGGGAAAAAAACTCACATATGTGATAGTTAATATAATCTATTCCTATCATAATTCCAAGGAAAACTTAGAGCTTTGCTTTTGTGACCATCGTTCCCTTTTTTTGTACTCTTGCCAATATAACATACTAACAACAAATCAATCATAATAAGAAAAAGAAAAAACAAATTGCATGGTCCTTGCATGCAATTTCCTTATAAAGAGATATGAAAGCCTCAAGATGACAATTGCATGATGAGCCACAATTTAACAGCATAAAGAGTCACGAATCAATTCAATATTGTTTACCATGAAACAGACTTGGACCCCATGGACCAGCATCAATAGCTACAATATATTCAATGCTACAACTCACGACCCTTTATTTTGGCGACACACACAATGAGAGAGACAAAGCCAAAAGGTTTGGACACTGCTCAAATGAAGCCTCTAGGACAACTATTGAATCGGGTTCAACCTTTCTTGTTATTGTCAGATGTGAAGGGAAAAGGTCATGATACTTCTTCAGTTTCCTAATTTGATTTCTCATTATGTGACTTTTAGAAGCCCTCAAATAATTTCAAAATTAATTGGTTGAAAACAAAATGATAAATTCATTCTATTATGAATTATTATAACCACGACAATGATTCTATCAAAACACCTCAAAATTTTGAGTTCATTTGAACTTAAAATTAAACGAAGACCTAAATTGAATCCTCTAGGTCCATATACGTGCACACTTATGATTTTCTCAAACATCCAATCTATTAAGAACAATTCATAGCCATAGTCAAAGATTAAATTGGCTCTAATACCAATTGTAGGAATTTTTTATATCAAAAGGATATAAACAAAAGATTAAATTTCTACGTCCCAAAGATCAATTTAATCCTAAATATGGCATGTACAATAACAATTGAAAGATTAGTTAGAATTACTTGGAAGGATTGATGACAAGTATAATCTATTCATAGTCATCTTTTAACCTGAGATAAGAACATACTAACTCAAAGAGAAATTCCATAAATGATTTTAGTAGATTTACTCTTCCTATTCCATACTAGGTATTCAATGTCATGGTATCAAATGGGCAACCAAGCACCCTAGATATATGGCTAGGAGGAGGGCCCTCTTGTGTCAGGAAAGTGAAGGGCCAAGTTATCCATCACAATTAAACCCATACATGTCCAGAAGAACCCATAAACATACTCACAATGAGCAGTGCTTAACAATAATTAACCCAATAACAACAATGATCACAAATCATTGGGTTTAAATGATAAACTCTAATTTTTTTAACATTGATTAATTTGGGTACAAAATCAATTTAACATTGATTTGTATCAATCCATAAAATTATTCAAACATCTTATATACCCTCTTCCTAAAAAAATTAAGCTTCCGCCCTATAATTGAACACAAATGAACATGACAAAATGCCTAGGGGGCTATTGGGGCATTGTTGCTATGCTCCAGCATGCAAGCAAGTTGTTTTGTCTTGCGAGCTGAGAAGGGCTATTATGTAAGTAAAAAGGCCCACGAGAAGGGAGGTTGAATCATGCTTCATCTTTTCTTTTCTTTTCTTTTTTGAAAAAGCTTAAACAAAAACTATCAAGTATAGAACTTGAAGTAGGAGAAACAACGTTTGTTACGTCAAAAAGTTAACTTTCTGAACCTTAATATTCAATAAAAGTGTGTAAATGAAAGATTTTCAAAAAACACAGAATAATAGTCACAAGATAGTAAAAAAAAAACAGAGGGATAAAGGAGAAGAAGATACTACACATGAGATTTTATATTGGTTCGGCCAAACCTCTACATCCAATTCTTAACAACTATTGAGTTTTACTAAAAACTTTTCTAACCTGAGAAAGTTGAATAGTCTTTGCAGTAGCCTTCCCAAGCTCTTACCTATGACTAGCAAGTACACTCTACTATCACAACTAGAGCGTTTTGACCAACTTCTCCAAGTTAAACTAGTGACCAACAAGATTACTCCGTTGTCACACACGAGTAGTCTTTAACTAGCTTTTCCAAGCTCAACCTGTGACTAGTAGATCATACTACTATCAGTTACAAGTAGTATTTGACCAGCCTCTCCAAGCTAACTCACAGTGATCACTAATAGATCAGGGTTACAAAGGTTTGTGTTTAGGTTTATCACTTAATACTAACCAACACTCAAGTTTTTGTAAGATATACAGTGACAAACCTGGAAAACTTGAATGACTTCTTTCTATGATTCTTCCTAGGAAGAATGTATGATTTACTAAGAATATAGAAAGAAGATTTGTACAAGCAAGAAACTGATTACAAGAAGTAATGAACTTCACAGAAAGATGAAGATAGATTTTCATAGTGTTTTAGCTCTTTGATTCAGCAAAAGCTTTCCGTCATTGAAAGCACATCATCTCTATTTATGGACAATCTATTTATGACCATTACCCTTGATCTTTTGTCCAAGTGACATATGTTGATCATTTATTTGTGTTTCAAAAAGGTTAGAGTAGTAGTTGATAAAGGGCATTTATGCCACTTATCTTGCTATCAAACCTTAACTTTTTGCATGAGTTTTATTGAGTTATTGATGTGGTTAATTAGGATGTTGATTTATTCCTCATTGTGTGATTTTGATAGAATCATTGGCTATTGCATTGATTTTTGGGAATAATTTGTAATTACATCATATTGCGTTTAACTTGTCTCTTTGAATATGGTTCTATGTACAAGAGCTTTAGATCAAGTGCAAAATGTCAAGAGCAAGGCTGGGAACTCTTGGAAAGTAGCTTGGAGCTGAAGGAGAATCATGGAAGCTTGCTCTGAGTGAGAGCTGCAATGCTCAGGAGTGACAACCATTAGTTTTTTGGCCTCATCGTTCTGGTGAGACCCCACTCATTTAGTGCTGTAGCACTCGTGCATGACGGGATATTAGGTCATTAATCTATTTTGGGCCCCACTTTGACCTATCTTAGAGAGCAATATATAAAGCATTGACACAGATATTCACCCTAGTTTTAGACTCACTCTTAGGCCGCCACTTTTAGTTGCTATTATTCTCTATCTACATCTCTTTTTATCTTCTCTCTACTCTCTCTCCCTTAGAGATTCCACAGGTGAATTGCTTTGTTCTTGTGGATGGTAGCAAGGATTATTGCTATTATTTCTAGGTACCCTTTTAGATTCATTGATTGTAATCCTCAGATATTGAGAGGTAGATTTTTCTTACTAGTGTAGAGATTTTTGAATGAATTAGGATGACATTTGAGTCCCTTTGTTTACATTGAATGCATTGCTTTTCTCAATGTTCTTCAGTTTTATTCTTATAATTATTGTGGTGATTGCTATAATTTTTATTAGAATAACAAAATTGGCGATTGTCGTTTAGGGAAACCCTTTAGGCATAAATTGATACATCTATTGGTTTATGTTTGAGGGAGAACATTGGAATTAACTTTCCAATTGGTGGTTAGGGTATAGCAATTAGTACCTTAAATCACTGTAATTTCCAATCAAATTGAGATCTTGTTTATTAGTTATTTTTATTGGTTAAACTCTAGGGATCGATTGATCACTAATAGAATTATCAGGAATTAATTACTAATAACCAGGAATGGATTCAATATTTGGTTAATGATAATTAATTCCAATCCTAGGAATACATTGCACTAGTGCCTTCTTTCCGTTGTTATTTTCTTGTTGCTATTATCTTTTAATTTAAATTACTTAAATCTCATTCTTCAAAGTCTCCAATTTTCCCAACTAAGTGTTGAAGCCTCCTTGAGAGAACCTAGGTTGTGCCTGTAACATCCATTTCTATTTGAGTACAAATGACCGAAATGCCTCTAAGGTTATTTTTGCCCTGAATTCCAGGACAGTCGACTGGCAATCCCCGAATGGGTCAACTCAATGTTTGAAGGGAATTATAACTGTTATGTTTATATCCAAGGTGAAATCTCGTTTCCAAATTTTCAGCAAAATGACCAAAATACCCTGCAATGTTTTACGCGGTAAAGGTGCCGTTTGAGCCTGGAACTTTCAGGAAGTTCGGAATGATGTTTTCTGTACGCCCCATGTAACACCCTAATAATTAACCCAATACACCTAGGAGGATCTGATTAATTACTAGACTTTACTCTTTGCTTTATTTCCTTAATCATGCTTTGAAAATACTTAGTGAAATTACAAGCCATTTTTTTTTAAATATAATTGAAAACGTGAGCCGCGCTTAACGTGAATTATTTAGAAAAATTTAAAAGACACATAGGAATTTACAAACATCACATCATAATATATTGGCTCCATCATACAGCATCCATAATTACATATCATATAGATATTTTGCCTACCAACAAATAAGACTAAGTGTAGGCAATCTAACAAAACATAAATAATATATGGATGGAAGGACATCCATTAATGGCACCTAGTAATAACACTCCAGGGATAGGGATAGATATCTGAAATATACGAGTGAAACTAGAGGATCAAGTTCAGCTACCCGTGACAGCCTCAATGTGATTCACGAACTCTTCCTTCGTTTCTGAAGACGAGATGGAAAGAAAAATAGAGGGAGTGAGAAACTTATAAAAAGAATCTCAGGAGGTACTCACCTCATGATGCATTGTGTCATCATCATCGTCCCCAGGAACCTCGGGGTTATTATGAAATAGTGAGCATGCTAAGATTGATTTATTAAGTTCGAAAATATACTTTACCGAGGTTCGTCGGTTTTAATCATGCGTCTTATAATGCATCATAAACTTAGCATGTCATGTTTATAATGAACTTTTCCTTTTATCAACACATCATATTCTTCATCTTCATATCATAAATACTATGCATAAAAGAACATCATATTTCTCATCATCAAATCATAAATACTATGCATAGAAGAACATCATATTTCTCATCATCATATCATAAATACTATGCATAGAAGAACATCATATTTCCCATCATCATCTCATAAAATGCTATGCACAGAAGAACATCATACCATAATAGCTATGCACAAGACATGGTGCACATATTTCATTCCTTTAGTGTCCTAGGTGACTTAAAATCTTGTCATCATCATCATTATTTTCCTTGGGGCCACCCTATACTCCACCCTTTTGGGAGTAATCTAGGTTATGAGCTCATACCTTACTAGTCGTCACTAGCATATACTTATCCCTTTTGATAAGTTAAAATCCCAACTCTACCCTTTTGAGAGAACGGGCTAGGGGCAAGAATCACCTTTTCACCACCTCCAGTCTTATGGGTCTTAAAGGATCATTTTCTCAAGATCACATTTTCACCACCTATAGTCTGATGGGTCCAAAGGATCATTTCCTCATGAGTTTAAGTCACCATTAAGTCTTAGCATGTTATATCATAATCATCAAGATGCATGAACATTCTCATTGTTTGCAATAGCAATTATAACATGCAAGCCATGAAATCATTCAATAATATCAAATTCTCAGTAGGCATTTCATCATCATATAACTGACATTCCAAAGCATCAAAAGATGTCATCTAAAATTTTCAGGAAAGTTCCCTTAAATAACGAACTCTAAAATTGGGTAACCTTAATTATCAAACTAATTACTTATGCATCTAAGGGATTTATTACCATCAATTATAAGCCTTAAGAACATTATTAGACTATATGGGGTAGCATAGACAGTAAGTTGTTCTTAAGGTTTTACTGCTAGAAGTTGCGTTTTTAACCCTTTCTTATTACCGGCTTTCCCTATGATGCTAAAATTAATTACTAAACCAATTATGAATCATTGTCCCTTATCTAAACATAATAATATCTGGTTCTTAAGGTCACTAAAGGCTCTGGACAAAATGCATAAATTTCATTATCTAAAGTTCTAGAAATCTTGCTTTTACGGTTTTCTAGGAAGCTAGTTTTATCTCTAACATGCATAGAATCATTCCTTTAGCAATAAACCATAATTATCACAACTTCAAACATATTAAATCATCATCATTTATTGGTACTAATCTCATATCAGAAGCCGAATCATGAACCTCATATAATTGTATAAAATCACATTTTAAGTGAACATAAAATATTAGTTTCCCGTAGAATCCTTGCAAAGCTTTAAAACTCTTTTAAAAACTAATTCTTTTTGAAAGAATCTTCATAATTAAAATTCTCACTTAAGATAAAAGGAGCAAGTCTTGAGCTTAAGAGATTTATGTGATATCTTAGAATCATAAACATGCTATGCAACCTCATTTTAATCTTGTCATTATAAGGTGATAACTTGGAATTATAAACATGATATGCAAATCCATTTCTTTATCTTTAAGATTTAAGGTGATGACTTGAAAATTAAACATGATGCAAGAGCTTGAAATATAAACATGATGCAAGAAACTGGAGCGGGTAGTCCGCATAGAACGTGGAAGAAAGAACTAAGAAACCGGAGCGGATCACTGGACCGTGAAGGGAGAAGAGAATTATTATTACATCTTTTTAAGCTCCAATCTCAAGACTTCTTAAAGAATCAATTCTTTAACTCCAATAATCTTATTTCTTTGCTTGTGATACTTGGGTAAGTCTTTGAGCTCTAGGATCTTTAGGTGATGACATAAAAATAAACATGTCATGCGTTGATTCTTTTAGCCATTATAAAATAAAGTGAGAACATAAAATAAATATGAGATGCAACTTCTTTATTATCTTTAGAGATTAAGTGACAACATGAAATATAAACATGAAATGCAAACTTGGAAATTTAAACATGAGTATGCAAGTCCATTTATTCATTCTTAAAATTTTAGTGATGACATAGAAAGTAAACATGATTATGCAAGGCATAAACTTAAACATGGATGCAAGTTCATTTGATTTCTTTACTAGAGCTCCTTCAAGACTTTATAGAAATACAAATTCAATATATATATCTTAACAAGACAAAGTGAGAAATACATCTTTCAAATTCTAAACTCAAGATCATAAAATCATCATAAAAACATCATTCTTTAAAGTTTTGCATCAAGTGGAACTTTCAAGCTTTAGAGGCCTAACTTGTGATGGATTCACAACCCACCTTCAAGGTCCTCATCATCAAGCCATCATCTTAGTCCCACCTAGGCCATATGGCCGAATTGGTTAAAGAAAAAGAAAACCAAATGGAAAAACTAGAAAATCCATGAAATCATCATTTTGAACCAAGAACAACACTTAGCAAAACATAGAAATAAACTTAAAAACAACTCCCTACCTAATCTGATTTGAAGGAAAGGAAGAGAACTTGGTTTCTTGGAGTGAAATGAAAGAAAATATTCTTGAAAGGTTGAAGAAAGAATTTCAGCCAAGGGGGAAAGAAAGAAAGTTTTTGAGCTTAGGAAAAACTTGAAGTTGTGAAATTTTTGAGCAAGTCTCTAATGACTTCTAAGCATGCCTATTTATAGAAGAATTCAAGCTCATGAATGGACAAGAGGAGGAGGAAAATCTGACTAAATTTGAGGAGGAGACAAGGAAGGAAAAATCATCTTGTTTGGTGGCTTAAAACATGGAATCATGTTTCAAAGTTCCTTGTTTTATGGTGATTTTTGGCATTATGTTTTAGTGCAATTTTTTGGTGTATTATGGCTGCATTATTTCATGCATTACAGCCTCATGGAAGAGTTTTTGTGTGTTCCATGTATTATTTAGGTGTAGGCAAGGTATTCATGCAATTTAGAGAATTTACGGTAAGGGCTTAGGTGAATTAGTAAGCAATTTGAGTGTTTTAAAGCAATTTTAGGTTCTAATCAATTTAAATAAATAATTTTGACTCTAGATTAATAATTAGAATTTAATAAGCTTTAATTTGAGCCTAATATTGCTTAGGTTTGTTAGAAGAATCAAAAATCTCAAAATTTGTAAAACTCACAAAGAGAGGGCAAAACGGTCATTTTACTTAAAAATTGCCCGAGACCACCCGAGCTTAACCAATGGTTAATCATGGCTTAAAAACACCTTTTAACACATTTTAGTGAGGTTCGGTAGGACCAAATCGGAGTTAAAACGCCACAAGGCGTTTGGTCATTTTGCGTCTGAAGCTCAAAATTAGGATTCTTCTCCTCTACACACAACACAAACAATCCCTTATTAACATCAAAACATCCCCTTGAGGATGGGTGGGGCCCACGATCCTCATTTTCTGTGTAATAACCTTAGGCATTTTGGTCATTTTACACGTAGAGAAATTTGCAATACTTGCACGAATTGCTCCTAACTTCTCTTCTAACGTTATATTCCTTTATTAAGGATTGTTTGGTCTCAAATTTTATATAATATTTACCTACGGTAATTCGGTAATTCCTAATGACAGTAAATTACAGGAAAATAGGGCGTTACACCCCAACTTTTACTGTCATTTAGAAATTACGAATTACCCTAGGTAATTCTTATATAAATTCGAGGAACAATCCTCAATAGAGGAATATAACATTAGAAAAGAGGTTATGAGCGATTCCTGAAGAGTCGCAAGCCTCGAATTTCTGTACGTGTAAAATGACCAAAATGCCCCGAGGTTATTTTACTCAGAAATGAGAATCGTGGGCCCGGCCGTCCTCAAGGGATGTTTTGAGGATAATAGGGGATTGTTTGTGTTATGTGTGTTAATAGAGGAGAAGAATCTCAATTTTGAGTTTTGACGCGCGAAATGACCAAAACGCCCTACGGCGTTTGAACTCATTTGCATGCCGACTTAGCCCGAACCTCACTAAAATGTTTTAAAAGGTGTTTTTAAGCTATGATTGGTCATTGGTTAAGTTCGGATGGCCCGGAATTTTTGAGCGAAATGACCATTTTGCCCTCTTGGTTTGCAATTTTTGAGATTTTTATTCGTCTAATGAAACCTAAGCAATATTAGGCTCAAATTAAAGCTTATTAAATTCTAATTCTTGATCTAGAGTCAAAATTATTTATTTAAATTGATTAGAACCTGAAATTGCTTAAAAACACCCAAATTACTTACTAATTCACCTAAGCCCTTAATTGCAAATTCTCTAATTTGCAAAGATACCTTACCTACACCTAAATAATGCATGGAACACACAAATTTCTCCTCCTTGGGCTATAATGCATGAAATTATATGGCCTAATATGCATCAGAAAAATTTGTCAAACTTGGCACAAAACTCAAGGTATGAAAACAAGGAATCATGTTTCATGATTCCATGTTTTAAGCCACCAAACAAGATGATTTTTCCTTCCTTGTTTCCTCCTCAAATTTAGTCAGATTTTCCTCCTCCTCTTGTCCATACATGAGCTTGAATTCTTCTATAAATAGGCATGCTTAGAAGTCATTAGAGACTTGCTCAAAAATTTCACAACTTCAAGTTTTTCCTAAGCTCAAAAACTTTCTTTCTTTCTTCCTCCTCCTTGGCCTTTCTTCAGTTTTCAAAGAGATTTTCTTCCATTTCACTCAAAGAAACCAAGTTCTCTTCCTTTCCTTCAAACCAAATTAGGTAGGGAGTTGTCTTTAAGCTTATTTATATGCTTTGCTAAGTGTTGTTCTTGGTTCAAAATGATGATTTCATGGACTTTCTCTAGCTTTTCCATTCGGTTTTCTTCTTTCTTTTCCTTTGAACATTTCAGCCATAAGGCCTATATGGGAATATGATGATAGCTTGATGATGAGGACCTTGAGTGTTGGTTGTAAATCCATCACAAGTTAGGCCTCTAAAGCTTGAAAATTCCACTTGATGTAAAACTTTAAAGAATGATGTTTTTATGATGTAAAAATAATGATCTTGAGTTTAGAACTTGAAAGATGTATTTTTCACTTTGTCTTGCTAAGATATATTGGGTTGAATTTATATTTCTCTAAAGTCTTAGAGGAGCTCTTGTAAAGAAATAAAATGAACTTGCATCCATGTTTAAGTTTATGCCTTGCATAACCATGTTTACTTTCTATGTCATCACTAAATTCTCAAGAATGAATAAATGAACTTGCATATTCATGTTTAAATTTCCAAGCTTGCATTTCATGTTTATGTTTCAAGTTGTCACTTAATCTTCAAAGATAATAAAGAGGATGCATCTCATATTTATTTTATGCTCTCACTTTATTTTATAATGGCTAAAAGAATCAACGCATGACATGTTTATTTTATGTCATCACTTAAAGATCCTAGAGTTCAAAGACTTGCCCAAGTATCACAAGCAAAGTTGGAACCATGGTAATAAAAACTCTAAAGCTTCCTTAAGATTATGGGAGTCAAAGAATTCATTCTTTAAAAAGTCTTGAGTTTGGAGCTTAATAAATGTAATAAGAATTCTCTTCTCCCTTCATTGGTCCAATGCGGATTACCGCCGCTCCTTCTTAAGATTCTCTTCTCCCTCCACTGGTCTAGTGCGGACTACGCCGCTCCAGTTTCTTGCATCATGTTTATATTTCCAATTTATCACCTTATAAAGACAAGATTAAAATGGGTTACATAGCATGTTTATAATTCTAGCTATCACTAAATCTCTAAAGCTCAAGACTTGCTCCTTTTATCTTAAGTGAAAATTTTAATCGTAAAGATTCTTTCAATGTATAAATCGGCCTCATGATTAAGGTCGGCTTAAAGTGATTTTAAATAAGCTACTGATTTAGTTCTAAAATTTCTTTCAAGATTACCAAAAGAATTAGTTTCTAAAAAAGTTTTAAGGCTTTGAAATGATATTACGGGAAACTAATCTCTTGCATGTACTTAAAATGAGATATTAAGCAATTATGTGAGGTTCATGATTCAGCCATTATCTGAGTTAGTATTACTATGATTTGATATGTTTGAAGTTGTGATAATTATGTTTATTGATAAGGAATAATTCTATGCATGTTAGAAGTGAAATTAGCTACATAAAGCAAGTAAAGCTTTAAATATGATTTACTGCCTATGCTGCCTCATATGGTTTAATAATGTTCTTAAGGCTTATGATTAATGGTAATGATGGTAATTAATCCCTTAGATGCATACTTAATTAGTTTGATAATTGAGGTTACCCAATTCTATAGTTTCGGTTATTTAAGAAGCTTTTCGGTAAGGATTTATGATGATGCTTATTAAGTATTTGATTCCATTGAATGATTTCATGACTTGCATGTTATAGTTGCTGTTGCAAATAATGAGAATGCTTATGCATGAAATAATGAAATATTCTTTGTTATTTAAAAATTTACCCTTGCTGCTGGAAGAAAGTATATTACTGTAAAAGTGTAATTTGGAAAGGTTCTGTTAGGAAAGACTTGGTATTTAAGCGTGTCCATTTGTGACCCACCTCTCTTTCCTAGGAATCTCCAGATGCATGATTAGTTGGTATATATATTATTCCAAATAAGACTATAAAAGAGAAAATGTTATAAATGATTATGAATTGAGAATTGTATTATGATATAACATGCAAAGACTTAAAGGTGACTCAAAATATATGAGGAAATGACCCTTTGGACCCATCAGACTATAGGTGGTGAAAAGGTGATCCTGAGAAAATGATCCTTTGGACCCGTCAAACTATAGGCGGTGAAAAGGTGATTCTTGCCCCCTAGTTCGTTCTCTCAAAAGGGTAGAAATGGAATTTTTACTTATCAAAAGGGATAAGTATGTGCTAGTGACGACTAACAAGGTATGAGCTCATAACCTAGATTACTCCCAAAAGGGTGGAGTATAGGGTGGCCCAGGAAAATGATGATGAAAGTAACTTTAAGTCACCTAAGAAACTAAGTAAATGCATTATGTGAATATGATGTTCTGCTATGCATAGTATTTATGAGATGATGATGAGAAATATGATGTTCTGCTATGCATAGTATTATGAAATGATGATGAGGAATATGATGTGATTTTATGCATAACTATGTTATTATATATGAAAGGAAAAGTTCATTATAAACATGACATGTTAAGTTTATGATGCATTATAAGACGCATGATTAAAACCGATGAACCTCGGTAAAGTATATTTTCAAACTTAATAAATCAATCTTAGCATGCTCACTATTTCATAATAACCCCGAGGTTCCTGAGGACGATGATGATGACACGATGCATATGAGGTGAGTACCCTACTGAGATTCTTATAAAAGTTTCTCACTCCCTCTTCTTTTCTTTCCATCTCGTCTTCAGAAAGTGATGGTGATGTTCGTGATTCCGTTGATGCTCTCACCTGGTAGATGTACTTGATCCGTGAACCAATTATCCTTGAGGAACGTATCGCTAAACTTTGCGCGTGAGCTTGGATATCTATCCCTATCCTTGGAGTGTTATTACTAGGTGCCATTAATGGATGTCCTTCCATCCATATATTATTTATATTTTGTTAGATTGCCTACACCTAGTCTTATTCTGTTGGTAGGCAAACTATCTATGTGTTATGTAATTATGGATGTTATATGATGGAGCCAATATGATGTGTTTTTCATGCTATATCTGCACGTTATTCGCTTTATTTTGATTATTGTTCACGTTATGTGCGGCTCACGTTTTCAATTATGTTTTAAAAAAAATGGCTCGTAATTTCACTAAGTATTTTCAAAGTATGATGAAAGAACTGAAGCAAAGAGTAAAGTCTAGTAATTAATCAGATACAACCTAGGTGTATTCGGTTAATTATTAGGGTGTTACATTTTTGAGTGGGTTGTGATGTTTAGTAGGGCCCAGGTCTCTAGCATTTTTAGTACAAAATTACCATTTTACCCTAAGTAGTGTACAGTGAGCCTAATGACATAATTAAGCAAACCTAAGCAATATTAGGCTCTAATCGAAGATTAATTTATTTCGATAATTAATCTCAAGTCAAAATAATTTATTAAGGTTAATTAGAACCTAAGATTGGTTGGTTAAACTCTAATTACATTTTTTGATTTAAGATTCCTAGTCATGGAATCTTGAATAGTGTTTTCTCTCTCCAATTCCTTAAATTAAGGAATTGTGCCCATACCTTCATTTGACTAAAAGAATGGTTTTAAATTGTTAATCTAGCAAGATCACTCCTCTAATCAAGTCTTGACAACCTTAATTAGCCATTACCTCACATAAACACTTTCTTACAAACTCCTAATCAAAACCTTAATCAAAGAAACACCTAAACACATCATTAAACCACAATTACATGAACAAATCATCCTCCTCCCCTTGGCTGGAAATCTGACCAAATACATACCCTTGGTTTATGTCACATGTTGTTTTAATTCTCACTCAAAGAGCCATGCCTAGGCCATATTTGAAGCCATACCTCACCATGCCTTGCCCATACTCACAACCATACCAATCAAGAGATATTTTCTCCCCCTTTGGCCTTGAAAAATCGTCGGCCACTCCTCCTTCAATCAGCCACCATTGTGTCAATTTTCTATAAATACCAAGCCTTGAAGAACTTGGTTACACTTTAGAAGCATTGCTAAGCTTAAGTTTTCTTGCATTTTCTTTCTTTTGCTCTCAATTTCTCTTCATCTTGCTCTTCTTCTTCCTCCCTTAAAGAAACCTTCCACCACCACAATCCACCCAAACAACCATAAACCACCACTCCCTCACCTCAAACCATCTCTTAAACACTCAAACTTTTCATTTCCAAGCTTACAACCTCAAGGAAAATTTATCCTCCTTGAGTTTCCCCCTTGGCCGAACATATACCCTCAAAAGAGAAGATTTTCTCTTCTCATTTCTTCAAGGATCAAGCTTTCTTTCATATTTTTCAAGACTTCTTTAGGTAGAGGTGTTATTTCAAAGTTTTACTTGTTTTCTTCAAGAAAGGTTCTAGTTTTCTCTTGGTTTTTCAAGCCTTTCCTTCTCTTTTTCTTTTTCGGCCTTAGAGCCTTTTCATGAGGAAATCTTTAGCTTGATGATGAGGTTTCAAGATAATGGTTTTGTGATGCCATGTGAGAAACCTCTAAAGCTTGAAAAACTTGGTCTTGGACCATACATGGTCTTGGTTTCTTTCCTTTTTCTTTGCTTAAGTTTTCAGTTTTTCTTCCTTTTCCCTTTAATGGTTTTGGTTTCCTCTTCCTTTATTTGAACAAAGTTTGTTAAAAATGTTGAGTAGATCACTAAAAGTTTTGTTAAGAAAATTAATCCTATGTTTTCAAAGAACTCTAAGCTTACCCTTGCCAACCTTAAAGTTGGTTGGCCATTCTAAGAGTTTACTCTAGATTGAAGCCCATGAGCAATAAAATAAAGAATATGATTAGTTCTTGTATGCTTGTTTAGTTAAAGTGTTGAGTTTTGTGTCCATTTTCTTGAGCTTGATGATGAAGTTCAAAACCAAAGGCTTCTTTGAAAACTTGGTGCTAAGAACTCTAAAGCTCACTTTATGTTGTTAAGATACATATTGGGTTAAGGTTATAATGTTCCTCTAAAGTCTTGTAAAAGCTCTAGCTAAGATAAAATGAGTTGCATATATGTTTATGTTTATGCCTTGCATAGCATGTTTATTTTGATGCCATCACTAAGCTCTCAAGAATAACTAAATGAACTTGCATTATCATGTTTAAAGTTCCAAGCTTGCATTTCATGTTTATATTTCAAGTCATCACTTAATCTTTAAAGATAATAATGAGGTTGCATCTCATATTTATTTTATGCTCTCACTTTATTTTCTAATGAAGAGTAAAATAAGTGCATAACATGTTTAAGTTTATGCCATCACTTAATTATCCTAGAGCTCAAAGACTTGCCCAAGTATCACAAGTAAAGTTTTAGAAAATGGAGGCATTTCAAGAATGTCATTTCGGCCTTGTGATGATGATGATGGACTTGGATGAGTTCATCTAATCATAAGTGCCCATAGCCTATGTCTTGGAATTTTTCTAAGCTTAGGTGAGCTTAAAGAACATTGTGAACAAGATTTTGTGTTTTAAATCTAATACATGAACTAAATATTTTAGCTACTGACCTTACCTATTTTTGTATGATTTTAATGAGAGGAATTGGTTTCTAAAAGAGTTTTGAGTCCCTAAAATTATTCCAAGAGAAAACTAGCAACTTATATGCATTTAAATCATGAGATTATGTGATTATTTGATGCTTGTATTTTCAGTTCTGCCTTGTGCACTTGGCACTGTATAAATTCTATTTTATGGTGTTAAAATGTGTAAAATTATGTTTGAGTGAAGCAAGGAACGATTTAGGGAAGTTAGGAAAGAACAAGTAACTAGAAAGGACTTAAAATGTGAATTCTAGAACACTTAGAAGCACAAATTGTAAATTCTATTCCAGCATAATTGGACTTAAGAAAAATGGTTTATAATTAGTGGATATGTGTAAAAATCCCTCATAATTGGTTTAGGAGTTGATTATAGAGCCTTAGGCAAAGACAAAACTTAGAAAGGGTCAAAGACGGAGATTCTAGGACCCCGTAATCACATGATGATTTTCTGCCAAAGTGATGTAGTGCTGTTTGGTTATGTTAGTAAGCATAAACATTAGAGGAATTATAGGTGATGATCCCTTAGGTGGAATAAAGATCTATAATGAAAGTTAGGAAAATTAGAATATAAGTTTAAGACCCGTAAGGGTCAAAGCATAAGATATCTTAAGATAAGGAGGCACAATGTGAGAATGAGATTGAGTGAGTATTGTTTTGATATATGTGAATGTTTTAAATGCCATGAGTATGGGAATATATGGATGTGTGGCATGTTGCTATGATGATGTGGTACGCTATGTTTAAAATGCATGAGAATATGAGACATGAATAGAGGATATATTATATGATGTTCTATGGTTGTATGCTCATGTTGCATCCATATAAGATATGATAATGAGGAAATAATCCCATTATGACTTTCCGAGTTAAGGGTTGTACGGGTGATCCAAGAAAGAGATATGATTCCCCCTCTTTTTCCCGTATGAATCTAGCGACGGCTAGTTAGGATGAGCTCATTCCTAGGCGATGGGTGTATTTGGAGTTTTGGTGGCTATGTGAAAATCGTCGGGTGGCATGTTGGATGGATTTTGGTGGCTATGATGAGGGTGGAAAAATTTAAGAAAGGAACTCGAAGGTTCAGATATGATAAAGTAAAAGACGCACATGCATATATTTCATGGTTATTCCATTGGTGCTTATGATTAAGTGATATATGTTGAGTACGTGAACTGTCATGCTCAAGCATTGCCATGCATACATAAAATATCTGTTGCATTCATACCATCAAGACTCATGCTAAAAGAAACCCACTTCATAATAGGATTTGAGAAATTAAAACTGAACCTATGCATGCACACCTCTTTCATAATGAAACCCGAAGTGGCTGGGCGACAATGACACTTGTGTTAAAGTCGGGAGCCTCCGAGAATCTTGTATAAGTATTCTCACCCTTTTGTTTTCCCTCCCGTGTCGTCTCCAGATGGGATTGATATGGATGTTCGTGATCTTTCTTGAAGCGCGGACGTAGGAATCGCATAATCTAGTCAGTAGAGGGCAAGCGGAAGCATGAAGACTAGTCTAGCTTTGCTAAGATTCTGTTTTGCATTAGTTAAAGCTATTTGGTGTAATTGATACCCTAGGTGTCCTTATATTTATAAGGACATCATTGCTATGTTATGATTATAATATACTACTATAATTTATGTTTTGATTATTTTGTGGTTTATTCATGGTTGTTATGATGACATATATCTGGTTGTTATGTTTTACATTTAATAGTCGGTATCTATGCGCATGCGCGACTCGCATTTTAAGTCTTAAGTTCAAAAAGAAAAATTTAGTCATATTTTAGTACTCGTATTTTAAAGAAAAGTAAGTCAAGATCTGAAATAAAGGTACAACAACTAATAACTAATCGAAATGCGACTCGAACGTATGAGGTTAAGAGTTAGGGTGTTACAGTGCCCTTTACTATATTTTTTGTGTAACTTAGCATTAAAATAATTTTTAATTTGAGGAAGTAGACAATAGCCTCCGTCAAATTTTGGCACTGTTGCCGAGGATGCATTGGGACTTAGTTGTTATTTCACTATTTTTGTTTCTTTTTTTTTAATTTTATTTAAGTTTATTTTATTTTATTTGTTCCAATTTTTATTTTTGTTTAAAAAAATGAAAATAAAACTTGTTGTTCCCTTGTATGATGTGTTCCCTGTCTATTGGAAATTTGATACCTCCTGACTCTGAAATTGAGAAAACTTTAAGAAAAACCAGCAGGCAAAGCGTCAACAAACGGAACTTTCTAAGCATTCTGATCCTTTGTTTACCGTTTTAGGAAATATAAGTGACATGGGAGATAGGAATAGGACACTTAGCGAGCTCACTGCTCCTAATTTTACTTAGTAGCCGCTAGCGATTACATACCCCAAGCTTGACAATGACTTTGAGTTCAAAGGTTACATGGTTCTGCTTTTTAAGTTCCATAGGCTATTCTGAGAAGACCACACCAACACCTAAAGAAATTGCATATGGTGTGTTCTAGCATGAGACCCAATGGAATGAAGGGTGGATGATGTTAAACTGAGGCATTCCTCTTCCCTAGAGGGTACAGCAGAAAATTTATTCTTCAACCTTCCTGATGGGTTGTAAACAACTAGGCTAGAATGAAGAAGCTTTTCTTGGAGAGGTATTTTCCCTTCTCCAGGTGGCTTCTATAAAAAAGAGATCTCCAAAATCCTCCAAACTGATGAGACTTTATATGAATATTGGGAGCACTTCAAGCTCCTTTGTGCAAGCTCCCCAATCATCAGATTCCAAAGCAACTCCTCCTTAGGACTTTTATGAGGGGTTGGTGCCTCCTGATAAATGTATGATAAGCGCAGTGGAGGGGCACTTATAGATAAGATATTAGAAGAGGCCCGTGCCCTAATTGAGAACATGGCTGCAAATTTTCAATAATTTAGTTCCAAGGCAACTACAAATACCAAAGGCCTTCATGAAGTAAGCCAGCCAGAGACCCATGTTGACCTAAACTTTATAGCAACTTTCTGGCCTTATACAACAATTGATGGTGAGTCAGGAGCAACTCCAGTGGTCCCAAGATCTGTGGCATATGTACTTCACATGACCATCACACTGACATGTACCAAGCATTACAAGAAGACTCAACCATAGGGGTGATATTAACAAACCCTTTTCAAATCCAACTAAGCCAGTTTCCATTTGGGAACACATACAACCCAAATTGGAAGAACCACCTCAATCTGAAGTGGGGAAATAACTTCCAACCACAGGGCCAACCTTCACAGCAAAAGTACCTAGCACCTCATCAGAGGCAACCTGCCCTTCCTATACCTCCATCTTCTATCCTACTATGACTGAGATGATAAAGATGATGATGGAACAAATGCAGAAAATTAGAAAAGAGAATGCCTAGCTGAAGGAGAAGATGGCCCAGAAGAATAATTAGAGCCAGGAGGCCCAACTACCCAGTTATCCTTTCAAACCGTGCCTAATGCAGGGGAAATCTCCTATCACTCTAAGGTTTGGGACAAAAATTCTAGAGGTGACTAGGCCTGCACATGAAGAAAAGCAAGTTGAAGACGAGCCCAACAAGCATTCTGGAGAGTGTCGCAACACTCCAGAAGCATAGATGGAAGATTAGCACCAAAGCATCTCTCGGGTGAGCACCATAGCTCTCAAACAACACTATAGCGCTCACAGAACCCACAAACACTCCAGACCCCACTCCTCCACTGTCATTCCCATAGAGCATGCAACCCAGGAAAGTTATTATAGGATTTGGATCCAACATGCTGGAAACCATCTGAAAAGTACAAGTGAATATTCCCCTATTGGATGTAATCAAGCAAATTCCTAAATATGCAAAATTCTTCAAAGATCTGTGCACTAATAAGAGGAGGATCAAGGGTGGCGGTGGGAGGACAAGGTGACTATGGGGGTAAATCGTCCTCCATTATCAAGCTAAGCAACATGCCAACCAAATGCAAGGACCCAGGCACATTATATGTTCATTGCACTAGTGGGAACATGCACATCACAAGAGTCTTAGCTAACCTTGGAGCTGGCATTAATGTTATGCCTAAATCTCTTTACCAGTCCTCGTACTTTGGAAAGCTAAAGGCCACTCAGTTGTAGATTCAACTTACCAACCGCAGCATCACTAAGCCAGAGGGAGTATTAGAAGATGTACTAGTATAAGTAAATGATTTAATATTTACTACTGATTTTTATATGCTTGAGATGGAAAATGACACCAATGCCAGCTAGCATACATTAATCTTGGGTAGACCCATTTTGAAAACTACTAGAACTTTGATTGATGTTCATGTTGGCACACTATCCAAAGAGTGTAAGGACATGAAAGTTCAATTTTGTTTATCTAATGCAATGAAGCATCCCTATGAGGAACACTTCGTGTTTGGCATTGATGTTATAGATTCTTTAGTTGATAATGCTTGTGGTAATTTGCTTTGTAAGGAGCCAACCCCTTTCTCTACTTTTTCTTCTTCTATAGGATATGTTAGAATGTCCTAAGTTTTCAGATATAGGTACACCACTTGAGTAGTCATCATTTGCCAGCTACTCCATGAATAGCCCATCCTGGGAAAGAAGCCTTCTAAGGGCAGTGGATCCTATTGCATAAGCCCAGAGCAAAACTGGTGTCTAGGAAGTTGAAGCCCAGATAGAAGGGACTATTCTTAGTCACATGTGTGCACGGTGGTACAATTGAGTTAGAGAACTCCAAGATGATTCTTGTGACATTGATGGGCACCGATTGATGCCCTTATATGAAGTTCTCGAGGATTTGGGGCTCAGATGGCCTATTTATGGGTTAAAGCCACACAACCTCCGTGAGGGTCTTGACCATCTAACTTAGGGATGTTAAAGTAAAGTGGGGTAGGAGACAACCCACCATGAGGCTTTTCTTTACCTTTCCTTTTTATTTTTCTGCATTTTATTTATTGTAATCTTAGCTTTGAGTCTTACGTCATATTTATTTTTCTTTGCATTTTACACCATTCCCTTGGCACCTTAAAGATCACATGCATAGGCTCACACCACATCCACTTTATTGACTTACTTGGCATTGACTATTTTTTTTATTGCATGCTTGGTAGGTTCAATGTGTTGTTTGGATTAAGTATATGCACTATTACCTATGAGATTTTGAGCCTTTTTAACTGGACAATCATGAGCCATCTTGTAACGCCCGATTTTTCCCGTGTACAAATAGCCAAAATGCCCCTAAGGTCATTTTACTAGGAAAATGAGATCGCAACCCGGCCATCCTCTAGGGGATGTTTTGATGATGAAAGGGGATTACATGTGTTATGTGTCCTAATAGAGCAGAAAAATCTCATTTTTGAGTTTCGATGCGCAAAATGACCAAAATGCCCCTGTGCTGAGTAACACCAAATTAAGTGCCAATTGAGCCCAAACTTCACCCAAAGGTTTGAAATGATGTTTTTAAGTAATGTTTTACAACAGGTTAAGCCCAGGAAGCCCTGGGAGATTTTTGTGAAAAATTATCATTTTGCCCAAGTACATTTTGAGACTAATGATACGTTTAATTAAACCTAAGTAATATTAGGCTCTAATTAAAGAGTAGTAAATTCTAATTACTAATCCAAAGTCAAAATAATTAATTAAGGTTAATTAGAACCTAAGATTGCTTAAAGAAACTCAAAATCCTTTTCTTGATTTAAGACTTTATGTCACATTTTCATGAATAGTAAAATCCCTATTCCAATTTCCTTAAATTATGGAAATGGTCACATGATGAGATTCCTCCCTAATAAAGGTGGATTTGCATTAATCAAATAAGACCACTCTTTAATCTTGTCTTGAACCACCTTAATTACTCATTTTCTCACCTAAAACACTAAATTACAACCCCTAACCCATGACCTAACCAAATCAACTTCTAAACATACACATAAACCAATATTAAAATGAGATTTTTACCTCCCCATTTTTCTTAAACAAATCAGCCACCCTCTTTCATTTTCATCCATCACATATTGAAATTCAATTAAAATACACTTAAAGAACCATACCTAGTCATACCTTGAGCCATGCCTTGAGCCATACCTAGCCATACCAAGCAAAGATATTTTTCTCTTCCTTTTCCTCAAGAAGCCTCCGGCCACTCCTCCCCATGACACTTCATGTCTTTCATTTTTTCTATAAATAGGCATCAAGGAAAGCTTGAAACACTTGCTCATTTTCACAACCTCAAAGCTTTCTTTCACAAGCTCAAAGAATTCTTCTTCTTCTTCTTCATTTCTCTTTTTCCAAGAACCACCACCCTCCACCATTCCCTAACCACAAACCATCACACAAACACCATAAGCATTCCTCTAAAACACATAATCTCTCCATTTCAAAGATAAAAAACTCAAGACAAACCTTTCTTCCTTTTCTTTTCTTCTTGGCCAAAACCACCTTGGAACCAAGGAGGAATTGTTCTTTTCATCTCATTCCAAGACCAAGACTTCCTCTTTAAAAAGAAAAAACAATTTGGTAGGGAGTTGTTTTAAGGATTTGCTATTCTTTTCTCTTGTATTACTCTTGGTTTAAGATGTTCTTCCTTCCTTCTTACACCATTTTAGATTCTTTATTTTCCTTTTCTTCTCTTTTTGTTTTCAGCCTTATGGCCTAAATTATGAAGAAACCATGACTTGATGATGAGAGTCTTGACTGTTGGTTGCAAAACTATCATTTGTTTGACCTCTAAAGTTTGAAGGTTTCACTTTTTAGAGCTTTTAGCAAATGATGATATTATGTTGTTAGAATGGAAGTCTTGAGCCTAGGACTCAAAGAAATGCATCCATATTTATATTTCAAGTCTTTGCATTACATATTTATAATTAAGCCTTGCATATCATGTTTGCATAATCACCTAAATGATTAATCTTGAAGCCTACCTATAACCTTAAAGTTGAAATATGATTTAGAGTGAATACTCTAAGAAGCCCAGAGCACTAAAATAAAGAATTGGACTTGCATTCATATTTACATTTCCTTACTTAGCATATTTACTTTTCAATCCATCACTTAAACTTAAATATTAAAACAAGAGCTTGCATTTTCATATCACTTAAATAGTTAACTTGAAGCCTACCTATTTCAACCTTAAAGTTGAAATGTGATTTAGAGCGACACCTAACTTGAAGCCTGCCTAACTTTAAGCATACTCAAAGGGGCCTAGAGCACTAAAATAAAGAATTGAACTTGCATTCCTATTTACATTTCTTGTCTAGCATATTTATTTTCCAAGTCATCACCTAAACTTAAAGATTTAAAACTAGAGTTTGCATTCTCATATTTAAATTTAAAGCTTTGCATAGCATACTTATTTTTTTTCTTGCTATCACCCTATAATGCCAAGATTAAAAATGAAGCTTGCATTGCATGTCTAAAATTATGCCATCACTTGATTAACCTAGTGCTCAAGACTCCCCATTTTAACTCATATGAGGTCTTTGACTCATGCAATATATATGTCTTAATAAAATGTAAACATCTTTTATTAAGCTCTCTAATTTATGATATTAGTCTAAGGTTGCTTATTGTGTTGCTATAAGGATACGAATTAAAGTGCTTATCCTATAAAATGTTGTGATTTTCATATGCCTAAGGAATAATGTGAAATTGAGGACTTACATGTTAGTTATTTGAATTTGAATGAATATGGCATGTTATGATTTCACTGGAAATATCTTAAAGTTGCATAGAGCATGAGAAAAAGTATATGATATGGTTATGGCTTTGTATCTTAAACATAATATGTTAAAATAAAGGTGACATAAAAATATGTGGAAATGATCCTCTAGACTCCCAAATTAAAGGTTATGAAAGGTAGCTGAGAACTGATTAGTTATCCAGGTTAATCCGAACTGCATGTAATTCAACATTCATTTAAAATTGTGATTGTGATTTGAAGGTTGTTGAATGATAACTATATGATCATATAGTTAATTTGAGTTAACAGAGTAGCATCCAATTTGGACTTTTTGAACCATGATGAATTCTGCCAATAATCGTGATGTCTGGATTGATTCTTTGATCAATTGCATTTCATTCGTTTTCTCATTTTTACATTCTGAAAATCACAAACCCCCCTTTGTTGTATTTAGCAATTTTGGTTTGATAACATAACATGTGTATCCTTAGGAAGAATGACCTGAGTTACCTTATACTACAAATAAGGGTACTTAGACTATTTTGATAGTGGACTCGGCAATGCATATCAAAATTTGCCGTTCCGGATGCACATATTATGTTATCTCATCTTGTATATAAGTAAGTGTTGAATAATTCTCTTCTGTTTGTCACTAATAGTGGTTTTGCAGGTTCTTTTCCTAGTTGAAATACAAGTAATTTTTGACTTTCTTATATTACCCTGAAAAAATTCATAAAAATCAGAAAAAAAATAATTGACACAAGGCACTCACAGAGTGATTGCCTTGGTATGCTTATTTTTCCCAAATTCCTTCGTTTAGGCCATTTTTTATTTTTTTTACCGTTTTCACTATTTTTAAAAATGAAAAAAATTGGTGAACTTACTTCCCAAGCATTTTAGAGTAATTCTGGTGTTATTTATTTTTTTTAAAATAGCTAATACGATTTTTCAATTTCTATTTTATTTTGTAGTATATAGGCTATTTTGAGTTGTGTGCCTGAATTTTATCTATGTTGGTTGTGTGTGCATGACAAGGTCTGATCCTGGTGAATTATATGCACATGATCCTGAAATAGATAGAACTTTTCATAGATTGAATAGAGTAAATAGGAATTTAGCTTTTCATAATACTAGCAGGTAATCAAAGTGTTGATTTAACTGATAGTGCATCTGATTGTGCATCTGAAACTAGTATTGATAACATGGCTAATAAGCATAACAGAACTTTGAAAGAATTAGCTGCACCTGATGTTGCATATCAACCTTTGTGTATTCAATATCCTGAGTTAGAGGTGTCATTTGAGCTTAAGTCTGGTCTAATTCATTTGCTGCCCAAGTTTCATAGTCTTGCAGGAGAAGATCCTAATAAGCATCTTAAGGAGTTTCATGTTGTGTGCTCAACTATGCGACCTCAAGGAGTGCCCGAAGAGCATATCAAGTTGAAAGCATTTCCTTTCTCTCTAGATGCTGAAGCAAAGGATTGGTTGTATTACCTTCATCCAGGTTCTATTACTACCTGGCATGAAATGAAAAGATTATTCTTAGAGAAGTTTTTTCATCCAGGAACAGCATCCATTAGAAAAGATATTTGTGGAATCAGACAATTTCTGGGAGACATTATATGAGTACTGGAGAGATTCAAAAAGTTGTGTGCAACATGTCCTCACCACCAGATTAGTGACCAGCTTCTCATCCAATATTTCTATGAAGGACTGATTCAAAATGATAGAAATATGATTGATGCAGCAAGTGGTGGAGCATTGATGGACAAGACACCTGAGAAAGCCAGAACTCTAATTGCTAACATGGCAGCCAACTCAAGCAATTTGGCTTGAGATCTTTTGCACCAGTTAAGGGAGTGAATGAGGTGACTGCAACTCTGAGAATCAAGGCTGGAAAATAAGATAACTGAGCTTACTTCTCTTGTTAGATAGCTGTTGGATAGCACCAGCAAATCAAGGCAGCAAATGAAATTCCCCCAAAAGTATGCAGCATATGTGCCACCACAGATCATTATACTGATGCATGTCCTGCATTACAAGAAGCTGATCAAGGAGTGCAAGACCCAGCTAGTGGCTGGAATGTTCATTGGGCAGTAACAACAACCATACAGACCTAACAACAGCAAAAATATGATCCATTTTCTGAGAGGTATAATCCAGGGTGGAGAGATCATCCTAATTTGAGATATGGTCCTATGCAGCAAAATGTACCACGGCAACAAAGATTTCAAAGGCAGACCAGGTCCAAGTCAAAGCAATAAGTACCAGGCACCTCCATTTAGACAGGAGAATATGATACAACCCATGCAGAGTACCAGTTCAGATCCTACTTTGGAGGATTTGGTGAAACAAATGGCGACCGTAACCTCCAGTTCAGCAGAATGTGAATTCTACAATTCAAGACCTACACACAGATTGGACAGTTGGCAACTTCAATCAATAAGATGCAATCAGAAGGTTCAGGCCAAATTCCTTCTCAATCAGTCATCAATCCAAAAGGGAATGTGAGTGCTATTACCTTGAGAAGTGGTAAGGAGTTGGAGAAACAAAAAATGAATCTGAGCAGTGATGAAACAAAAAAAAAGCTAGAAAAAAAAATGAGAAAAATAGAAATTCAGAAAAAGTCAAGTGTTGTAGATTCTAATTTGATACCTCCATTGCCCTTTCCCAACAGAATAGCTCAAACAAGGAAATCAGCTGAAGTAGATAAGGAGTTGTTTGACACTTTTAGGAAAGTGGAGGTCAACATCCCCCTTTGGATGCCATAAAGCAGATCCCCAAATATGCAAAGTTTCTTAAGGAGTTGTGCACTCATAAGAGGAAGCTGAAAGGTCATGAAAAGGTGAGCATGGGCAGAAATGTTTCTATTAATTCAGCTAACATACCTAAGAAGTGCAAAGATCCAGGTACTTTCACAATCCCTTGCACCATAGGTAACTCCAACTTTGGGAATGCAATGCTGGATTTAGGTGCCTCCATAAATGTCATGCCTACATCAGTTTATAGATCATTGAAGCTTGGAGATTTGAAACCAACTGGTGTGGTAATCCAATTAGCCAACAGGAGCACTACACATCCAGCAGGAGTACTTGAAGATGTGCTTGTTCAGGTGAATGAGTTAATTTTCCCAGCTGATTTCTATATTCTAGAAATGGAGGATGAGACATCCAGCAATGGACCCACATTGATTTTGGGGAGACCTTTCTAAAAAGGCAAAGACCAAGATAGATGTGGATAGGAACTCTTTCTATGGAGTTTGGTGATGATGTTGTGAGTTCAACATTTTTTATGCAATGAAACATCCTTCAGAAGAGCATTCTCTTTTCTATCTTGATGTCATTGATTTTCTAGTTGATGATTATCCATATTTAAGCTCTGAATATGATGATTTTGACGATTTTGCTGATTGTGAAGAGTTCAAATGTGATGAGATTAATTCTGAGATGCTAGAAAATGTTTATGCAGATTTAAAGGGACCACCACTACCATCCATTATGCAACCACCAACTTTAGAGTTGAAGGCTTTACCTTCACACCTGAAATATGCTTACCTAGAGGCTAATGATAAGCTCCCAGTTATTGTGGCAAATGATCTCCAACCAAATCAAGAAGATAAGTTGCTAGATGTTGAGAGATCACAAGAAAGCTATTAGCTGGTCTTTAGCTGACATTCAGGGATTAGTCCTTCCACTTGTATGCATTGGATATTGTTAGAGGATGACGCCAAACTGTAAGAGCCACAGAGGCGGCTAAATCCTACCATTTTGGAGGTAGTGAAGAAAGAAGTCAGCAAGTTACTAGCAGGGGATCATATATCCTATATCAGATAGTGAGTGGGTTAGTCCTTTGCAAGTGGTTCCTAAGAAGACTGGCATGACGTTGTGAAGAATCAGAATAATGAATTGATTCCAACTAGAGTCCAGAATAGTTGGAGAGTGTGTGTAGATTCAGGAAGCTAAACCAAGCCACTCGAAAAGACCATTTCCTCTTCCATTCATTGATCAGGTGTTAGAGAGGCTTGTAGGCAATTCTCATTATTGCTTCTTGGATGGATTCTCAGGTTACCTTCAAATCCATATTGCACCAGAAGACCATAAGACTACTTTTACTTGTCCATTCGGCACTTTTGCCTCCAGGAGGATGCCATTTGGTCTGTGCAATGCTCCAGGTACTTTTCAGAGGTGCATGATGAGTATTTCTCAAATCTTTTAGAGAGTTGCATGGAAGTGTTTATGGATGATTTCACTGTTTACGGATCCTCATTTGATGCATGTTTAGAGAGTTTGTCTAGAGTCTTGGATAGGTGCATTGAGACTAATCTTGTGCTGAATTTTGAGAAATGTCATTTTATGGTGACAGAGGGATAGTCTTAGGACACTTAGTATCTAGGAGAGGCATTGAGACTGATAGGGCCAAGATAGATGTTATTGCTTCTTTACCTTACCCCGTATCTGCGGGAAGTGCGTTCTTTTCTTGGCCATGCATGTTTTTACAGAAGATTTATACAGGATTTCAGCAAGATAGCTTTGCCTCTATCCAGATTGCTGAGAAGGAAGTGGAGTTTGTTTTTTATCTACCTTGTCAGCAGGCATTTGATGAGTTGAAGAGGCGACTCACTCCAGTCCCCATCATCCAACCACCTAATTAGGAATTTCCCTTTAAGCTGATGTGCGATGCTTCTAACCTTGCACTTAGAGCTGTCTTAGCTCAAAGAATTGATAAGATGTCTCATGTTATAGCCTATGCTTCACGGACATTGGACACAGCTCAAGCTAACTATACTACCACTAGAAAGAACTTTTGGCTATTGTTTTTGCATTAGACAAGTTTCGCTCTTATTTACTTGGTTCTAAAGTGATTGTCTTTTTAAGTCATGCAGCATTGAAGTTCTTATTGAAAAAGCCAGATGCAAAGCCAAGGCTGATTCGTTGGATGTTACTACTTCAGGAGTTTGATATAGAGATCAAAGATAGGAGCGGTGCACAGAATTTGGTAGCTGATCACTTGAGCGGATCGAGAGGATCCTGACCCTTTGCCTATCAAAGATGATTTTCCGATAGAGGCTTATAAGCTGCATGATACCAACCCTTCCCCCTGGTTTGCTGATTTAGTTAATTTCTTGGTTGCATCTGTTTTACCCTAACATGCATCTAGGTCACAGATTGCTAAATTAAAAAGTGATTCCAAATACTATGTGTGGGATGATCCATATTTATGGAAATTTTGTAGTGACCAGGTAATTTGAGGTGCATACCAGATCATGAGATCAAGTCAGGACTTCATTTCTGTCATGCTTCCCCTGTTGAAGGGCACTTTGGACCACAAGGACAGCTAGGAAAGTCCTGGACTTGGTTTCTATTGGCCTACCATTTTCAGGGATGCACATCGAGTTTTTGCAACTTGTGAGCAGTGCCAGAAGACAGCCATTACTCGTAGACGGGAAATGCCCAGCAACCTATTCTCTTTTGTGAGGTTTTTGATGTATGGGGTATTGATTTTATAGGCCCTTTTCCTAACTCTTTTGGATTTGCATATGTCTTGCTTGCTGTTGATTATGTATCCAAATGGGTGGAGGCCAAGGCCACAAAGACTAATGACGCACGTGTTGTTGGATTTTGTCAAGTCTAACATATTTTGCAGGTTTGGTGTGCCTCGTGCTATCATCAGTGACCAAGGGAGTCATTTCTGCAATAGGACCATAGAAGCTTTGCTTCAAGTATGGGGTTGTTCATAGAGTTTCCACTGCCTATCATCCACAAACTAATGGGAGGCTGAGGTTTTTAATAGAGAGATCAAGAAAATTTTGCAAAAGGTAGTGCAACCAAACAGAAAGATTGGAGCCGTAGGCTTGAGGATGCTCTTTGGGCTCACAGGACCGCTTACAAGACACTTATAGGGATGTCCCCTTTTCGTGTTGTTTTTGGTAAAGCATGCCACCTTCCAGTGGAGATTGAGCATCATGCATATTGGGCAGTGAAGTGTTGTAATATGGATTTTGACAAAGCAGTGTGGAAAGAAAACTTCAGTCAGGAACTTGAGGAGCTTCGTTTGGAGGCTTATGAGAATTCTAAGTTTTATAAGGAGAAAACCAAGATATTTCATGACAAGATGATTTCTAGAAAAGAATTCTCTCTTGGCCAAAAAGTGCTTTTGTTCAATTCTCGTCTTAAGTTCATGCCCGGAAGCTTCGTTCAAGATGGGATGGCCCTTTTGTTATAACTAACATTTTTCCTTATGGTGCAATGGAGATCAAAAGTGAATCTAGTGATAAGAGTTTCAAGGTAAATGGTCATCGTCTGAAGCATTTTCATGAGAACCCAGCATTGGTAGGGGAGCAACTTGAGGAGGTATCCTTGGATAAGCCCACTTACCCTCAAGTGCAAATTTTTCCACCATAATAAGGGAGTTCTTCCTCCTTTGCTCTTTAATTACACATGTTTCTTTATCTTTTGTTTTGTGATTTCATCGAGGACAATGTGTGATTTAAGTGTGGGGGAGTGTTTTAGAGTTAGGAATTTATCTTTCTAAGTCTTTATAAAATAAAATAAAATAAAAATTTGTTTTGGCTTTGTGCTCAAGTTTTCATGACATGATATGGATGGATTCTTAGCATTTTTAGTGAGCATTGATGATCAATTGATGGACCATTTGTGGTAGATTTATCCCTTGAGAGTTTTTGAGCCTTCAACATATGAATGACGTTTTTCCTTGCTAGTGTGTTTTCACTCATGTTTGCTGGTTACTCTAGAACTTGACTTGACTCTTGTTGAAGCTTTTGATTCACATGCATGTAATGAGATGATTTAGGCCATTTTTGTTTTTGTGCTACTTGCCAAATTAGCCTACCTTGCACTGATTCCATTGTTTACCTATTTGAGCCTATTTTAAACTATCCTTTGTTTTATAACTCATTGCAAGCTCATGAAGTGAAAAACAATGATTCACCCTAACCTTAGGGAGTAAAAGAGTTTTGGAATGAGTTCTTAAATAAGTTTAGAGGTGTTTGGTTTGAATTCAAAAAAAAAAATGTGTTCATTGTAAATACTATAGATGTGCATATTGGAGGGTTTGAAAAATAAAAAAAATAAAAAATAATATAAAAAAATAAAAAATAAAAAATAAAAAATTTTAATGAGAGTCAAAATGGAGTTCATTGGTGTTGAATTGTATCTCTTGGGGTAACTTTGCATGTCCATTTGGAGTCATTCCTCATTGCTCTTTTAGTCTCTTAGGTTGATAGCTAGTATCCTTTCTTGTATCCTTCCATACCTTAACCCCGCTACAACCTAAAAAGTCCTTTTGATCTTTATGTGCATGTGTTTCAAATGTTGATGTTAAAGGTTTGTCAAGCTTATGGTAGTGTTAACATTCATGATGTGCTATGAGGGTAACTACAAGCCTAAACACTTAAGAGTTTTTTTTTTTAGTGAGATTCTATTACTCTTGGTTCATCTTTTGATTGGATTTGTCTTGAGATGTTGAGAATGTGTTCATAAGTGTTCTGAATTCTTGTGCATAAAGTGCTTATTCCTTGTTCCCAATCATACATTTTGAGGTCCCTAGGATTCAACTTATGGATTTTGCCCAGGAGTGCAAAAGACTAAGTGTGGGGGAATTTGATAGAGAAATTTTAAGGCATCTATTATGGTTGCATACTTGGCCTAATTGGTTTCTACATATGTTTAATTTTGATGATTTGATTGAGTTTTGCATTATTGGGTCTCATTGGATTTAATTGTTAAAACTTGGTTAATCTTGGATTTTACACTCACTATGACCTTTCCATGTTGCACAGATCATTTTGGGCTCTATAAATATTGGATTTTTGTGATTTTGGTGTCTTCTGAAAGCTAAGACCGAGATCTACAATTTTGGGTTTCACAAGCTTCATCAAATTCGGCCCGATTCATGGCCTAATTGGGCTGAAAGTTGCGGAGCTTGTGCTGACGTGGGTCCAAGACCTTTCCTCACATAATTGGGCATATCTCACTCATTTCTAGTCCAAATGAGTCATATAATATGTCTATGGAAAGCTTATCCAGAGAGGATTATCTTATCTCAGATTTCGAAAATCTAAAATTGTTTTGATAGATAACATCTGGATAAGATGTAATCCGAGGGGACACTTTTGATTGGAGGGAAATCATTCTTTTAGATTTTTCAAGCTTTATCTTATCTTTTCATTTTCTATTTAAGCCTAAGGTGTTCATTCATAAAACACACATCAGAATCTATCATCTCTCTACTTGTCTTTTCATTTTTCCTTTGTATTCAGAAATAGAGCTTTCAATAGAGATGTCTATGGAAGACTAAACTTCTTTCAATCCTTGACATCATAGATAATTGGTTTGAATTGAGTTTCTGTTTTGTAATTTTCCATTTTCATATGTATGCTTTCCTTTCTCAACTTCAATTTCAAATATGAATTCAGTTATTGAACATGATTATGTTTGAATTACATCTGATTAGATATAGGACCGAATTCATTGTTGAAATCAAGTAAGGCTAACTGATTAGTTTTCAGGTTAATCAAACTGCATGTAATTCAACATTCATTTAAAATTGTGATTGTGATTTGAAGGTTGTTGAATGATAACTATATGATCATATAGTTAATTTGAGTTAACAGAGTAGCATTGGATTTGGACTCTTTTGAACCATGATGAATTCTGCCAATAATCATGTGTTGGATTGATTCTTTGATCAATTGCATTTCATTTGTTTTTCATTTTTACATTCTGAAAATCACAAACCCCCCTTTGTTGTATTTAGCAATTTTGGTTTGATAACATAACCTGTGTATCCTTAGGAATAATGACCTGAGTTACCTTATACTACAAATAAGGGGACAGCATATCAAAATAGTCTAAGTCCCCTTATTTGTAGTATAAGGTAACTCATTCTTCCTAAGGATACACAGGTTATGTTATCAAACCAAAATTGCTAAATACAACAAAGGGGGGTTTGTGATTTTCAGAATGTAAAAATGAGAAAAAAAATGAAATGCAATTGATCAAAGAATCAATCCAAGACATCACGATTATTGGCAGAATTCATCATGGTTCAAAGAGTCCAAATCCAATGCTACTCTATTAACTCAAATTAACTATATGATCATATAGTTATCATTCAACAACCTTCAAATCACAATCACAATTTTAAATGAATGTTGAATTACATGCAGTTCATTAACCTGGATAACTAATCAGTACTAAGCCTTACTTGATTTCAACAATGAATTCTGTCTATATCTAATCAATATAATTCAAACATAATCATGTTCAATAACTGAATTCATATTTGACATTGAAGTTTTGAAAGGAAAGCATACATACGAAAATGGAAAATTACAAAATAGAAACTCCAATTCAAACCAATTATCTATGATGTCAAGGATTGAAAGAAGTTTAGTCTTCCATAGACATCTCTATTGAAAGCTCTATTTCTGAATACAAAGGAAAAATGAAAAGACAAGTAGAGAGATGATAGGTTCTGATGTGTGTTTTTGAATGAACACCTTAGGCTTAAATAGAAAATGAAAAGATAAGATAAAGCTTGAAAAATCTAAGAAGGATTTCCCTTCAATCAAAAGTGTCCCCTGATTACATCTTATCCAGATGTTATCTATCAAAAAATTTTAGATTTCCGAAATCTGATCTGATAAGATAATCCTCTGATAAGCTTTCCATAGACATATTATATGACTCATTTGGACTAGAAATGAGTGAGATATGTCCAATTATGTGAGGAAAGGTCTTGGACCCACGTCAGCACGAGCTCCGCAACTTGCAGCCCAATTAGGCCATGAATGGGCCGAATTTGATGAAGCTTGTGAAACCCAAAATTGTAGATCTCGGTCTTAGCTTTCAGAAGACACCAAAATCACAAAAATCCAATATTTATAGAGCCCAAAAGTCTGTGTAACATGGAAAGGTCATAGTGAGTGTAAAATCCGAGATTAACCAAGTTTTAACAATTAAATCCAATGAGACCCAATAATGCAAAACTCAATCAAATCATCAAAATTAAACACATGTAGAAACCAATTAGGCCAAGTATGCAACCATAATAGATGCCTTAAAATTTCTCTATCAATGATCCAATAAGGAAGTGATCCTTTGGACTCCTGAATTAAAGGTTACGAAAGGTGATCCTATTGCCCCCTATCTCACACTCCAAGAGTCGTGTTTAACTTATCATAGGATAAGATTATGCTAGTGACGACTACTAAGGTATGAGTTCATAACCTAGAAACTCTCAAAAAGTGAGAGAAATAGGGTGGCCCCAAATGACAGAAAGAATTAATCTAAGTCACCTAAAAGATATATGGAAGAAAGTCATGTTATAATTGTTATGATCCATGAGCGTCTATTATGATTAGAACTAGTATATCACATTTTTCCGTTGTCATGCATTTCATGATAAAGTATGTTGCATTCATGACATCCAAGAATTAAAATAAATGGGCCTCGACAAATGATACTTTAGAACTTTAAAAATTGAACCTTATGCATGTTCAACTTTTTACAAAGAAACTTGAGGTTCCTAGGACGTAGATGATGACACCAAGATAGGAGAATACCTTACTGAGATTCTTTATCAAGTTCCTCACTCCCTCTATCTTTTCTCTCTGTCACGTCTTCAGATATCAATGGCAGCCTTTGTAATCTACGTTGATGCGCCAACCTCGAAGCTCTATTTTGATGCCACACACCAGTCATACCACTTCGTTGGACGTTGTTCGTGCGCCTGTTCGTGTTCCTCGATCGCCGTTGCCCAGCCCGTCACCAGTTTTCGTTTCACACCGACTTCACCCTTCGTTGATGGCCTACTCTTTGAATGCACCCGCCCCCAAGGAGAGTGCAAATGTCATGCCCCCAATCCAACCTCCGCGACCATGCCTACCAAGACGTCCCTTTCTCAGTTGGAGTGACCCTCAGACCGACATTCCATCCATGGGTTCCTCCCTCACCGTTCCTATGGCGTTAGGTAGCAAGGACACTGATGCAGCCACGTTGAGGAGGCAGGTGAGGATGGTGCCCCGTCGTGGAGCAAATGCCCGACGTGCTTACCGTTTGGCCATTTCGGCCGAATTGGTTCAATGGGTTGGGTATGTACCTCCTCATGATGGGCAAGAGTAGGAGCCGACAGCTAACTTCAGTGCGTGCATGCTAGCATATGTTAGGATAGCCTTCTTTTGCTTTAGAGGTTATCTATTTGTAGATGTCCTGATGTAGTAAGGAGTTTCTGATGTTTTTGCTTTATGTTTCTTCAAGTTATGCACAGATGATTGTATTAATGCTACTACTACTTATCTGGTGTATGGAATAACTATTTGTATGTCTAACTGATGTTGTTTCATTTATGGTTTTATGTTTCAGTTGATATGTCATGATTTCCCCTATTGATTCTTTCAGGCAACGAAGTAGTTTACTTTATGTGTGCGTATGGCTCACTTTTTTTTCCAAGAAAAATTTTACCCATATTTTTGCTAAGTATTTTCTAAAACCAAGTTAAGAATTGAGATAAAAAAGTAATAACTAATAATTAACTTGAATACATCCTAGGTGTATTGAGTTAAATATTAGGGTGTTACATTTTGATATTAGGCTTTGTTTATCTAGCCTAGGATTGGACCGACTATGCTTCTTAAGCATAAAGCGATAAGTATGTCATGTGTAGTTGTCCCATCAATAGGATAAGCTTAAGGATTAGAAATGCATGACTACTATGTGACTGTTTGTCCCATGGTAACTAACCCGCTTTGCATAAAATATTGAGATTAATCACCTCGTGTTTGCTATTTGGTGTGCATAGGGACCAATGGCACGACGACAATAGAATATGAGCACAAACCCAAGCCAGGACAGGAAGACTCCTGAAGCCCTCCGTGAGGTGGCTAGAACCATGAGGGCATTGTTTGAAAGGATGGACCGAGACTACCAGGACACAGGCCGTGGTCACAATGCCTTGAGGCCCCCGAGCATGCTCATTTCGGGAATTTCACAAGGTCAACCCGCCCTCATTCAAGGGAACTTTGAATCCGAACCACATTGATGAATGGATCAAAAGCATGGAGAAAATCTTCATGGTGATTCCATGTATAGAAGAGTAGAAGGTGACTTTTGCCACTTATATGCTAGAAGGAGATGCCAGATTCTGTGGACTGGAGCGCAAAGACTTCTAGAAGCAATCGGACCTGATATTGACTTGGAGCTGTTTAAAGCTTACTTCTATGAGAAGTATTTCCAAGTCGTGAGGAATGCCAAGGATATTGAGTTCATGCAATTGACTCAAGGGGGCATGAACATTGCCCAGGATACCGCCAAGTTTAAGGAGCTCATCAAGTTTTCAAGGATGTACCAAGGAAACCTGACGAGTACTTGAAGTGCATCAAGTACGAATTTGGGCTGAAGGCCAAAGTTAATGTTGCGGTAGCTCATTTGGAGATTAGGGACTTCCCTACCTTGGTCAACAAATACCGCATTATTGAGGACGGTCAAAGGAAGCTAAGCATGTCAAAGGCTGATGGGTTCGCAAGGAAGTTAGCACCACAAGCCCCAAAGTTCAAGAAGCAAAGACCATTTCGACCACAATAAGGACCACAATCCAGACCCCGTTCAGATCACAAGGCCCCTGGAGAAGCTTCAATCAAGGGAGGCCATATGACAACCAAGGGAAAGCACCTCAGAGGGCCCTAGTTGCACCTCCAAGACCTATACCCGTCGTAATGTGTGCCAAGTATGGAAACCTCATGGAGACCTACCTTGTCAGCAGGCTTAGGAGTTTGCTACCGATGTGGAAACCCGACTTCTCATGGGAATGCAGAGAGAGAAACCCAACGGCCCTCAATCCCAAGCCCCAACACCAAGGGAGAGTCTTCACCCTCAATGTCGAAGAATCAATGAAGTCACGAAACCTCATAGAAGGTAAGTGCAAAATGAAGGTAAAACCTTAATTGTACTTTTTGACTCTGTGCTACCCATTCTTTCATCTCATATTCTTGTGTTGAATCCCTTAAATTACATGTGTCCGAACTTCCTTTCAAACTTCCTGTTTCTACCCCAGGAAACCCTGTTAAAACTTGTATGTGTTGTCTAAACTATAGTTTTGATGTTGAAAATAGGTCCTTTGTCTTAGATTTAGTTTGTTTACCCATAAAAGGTCTAGATGTAATCCTTGGCATGGATTGGCTTTATGCCAACCATGTAATGTTAAACTGCTATGAAAAATCATTCATCTTCCTTCCTATTCCAAGTGAACCTAGGAAACCCTTAAGCTTTTACATAAATGCTATGGAGGTAAGCTGTGATAGGGGAGAGACTAAGGGTTACGTTCTCCTGGCCGTTAGTGATGTGGACTTTGAGCAAAATTTGGATGAAATACCCATTGTAAGAAATTATCCCGAAGTATTTTCTGATGAGATACATGAGTTTCACCCCGTAAGGGAAATAGAATTTTCAATAGAATTGTTTTGGAACAAGACCCATATCCATAGCACCTTATAGGATGTCCCTTTTGAACTCACCGAGTTAAAAGCACAGTTGGAGAACCTACTAGAAAAGAAGTTTGTAAGGCCTAGTGCATCATCTGGGAGCCCTGTTGTTTGTAAAGAAGAAAGATGGGAGCATGAGGTTGTGTGTCGATTATAGGCAGTTGAACCGAGTAACAGTGAAAACAAATACCCTTTGCCTAGGATCGACGATTTGATGGATCAATTGAAGGGGACGATAGTATTCTCAAAGATAGATCTAAGGTCATGATATCACCAGAGAGTAAGGGATGAGGATATACTGAAAACGGCCTTTCGTACTCGATATGGCCATTTTGAGTTTGCTATTATGTCCTTTGGACTAACAAATGCTCCCTGTATTCATGAATTACATGAATAGGATCTTTAGACCATATCTAGATCAATTTGTGGTTGCCTTTATAGATGACATACTCATATACTCTAAGACCCATGAAGAGCATGAGCGTCATTTGAAGATAGTGCTAGAGATCCTAAGAGAAAAGAAACTATATGCCAAGCTATCTAAGTGTGAATTTTGGTTGGAGGAAGTAAAGTTTTTAAGGCGTGTAGTTTCAAAAGGAGACATTGTTGTAGACCCCAGGAAAATAGAGGTTGTGATGAATTAGGAAAGACCTACCATGGTAATGGAGATTAAAAGCTTTTTGGGTTTGGGATATTACCGTAGGTTTATTAAAGGATTTTCCCAAATTTCGTTACCCTAACCAAGCTTACCACGAAGAATGCCTCTTTTACTTGGACTCCTAGCGAAAAGAGCTTTCAAGAATTGAAACAAAAGTTGACCTCAACCCTTGTCTTGGTGTTGCCTGACCCCAATATACCTTTTGAGGTATATTGCGATGCATAAGGTAAAGGATTGGGTTATGTGTTGGTGCAAAATAGGCAAGTAGTGGCCTATGCATCCAGCCAACTCAAGCCTCACGAGAAATGCCCCCACCCGTGATCTAGAGTTAGCCACGTAGTGTTTGCTCTAAAGGTATGGAGACACCACTTGTATGGAGTGAAGTTCGAGGTGTTCTCTAATCATAAGAGTTTGAAGTACCTCTTTGATAAAAAAGAACTCAACATGAGACAGAGAAGGTGGATGGAGTTTTTAAAGGACTATGATTTTGGGCTAAACTACTACCCTGGCAAGGCCAATGTAGTGGCGGATGCCTTAAGTAGAAAAACTTCGCACCTATCCCATATGATGGTCAAGGGAGTGGAGTTGATCGAAAAGTTTAGAGACCTAAACCTAGGAATGACCTTGACTACTAAGAGCATTAAAGCATGCCATCTTAGTGTGATGAGTGACTTTAGGAGAAGGATCACTCAAGCCCAACGAGAAGATAAAGAGTTTCAAGAAACTCTAGAGGAAGTACGGGATGGAAAGTTAAAAGGTTTCACACAAGATGCCGAGGGTGTATGGAGGTTCAAAGGTCGGATCTATCCGACAAGTGGTGACCTCCAAAGAGAGGTTTTGGGGAAGCCCATAAAAGCCATTTTACCATTAACCCTGGTACCACCAAGATGTATCAAGATCTGAAGAAGATGTTTTGGTGGCCAAGAATGAAATGGGACATGAGTGCGTGGGTAAGTAAGTGCTTAGTCTGTCAAAAGGTGAAGATTGAGCAACAAAAGCCTTCTAGAATGTTACAACCCCTGGCAATCCCCGAATGGAAGTGGGATAGTATCTCCATGGACTTTGTAATTGGGCTACCAAGGACCCAAGTCGGTCATGATGCCATATAGGTAGTAGTGGACCGACTAACCAAGTCAGCCCACTTTCTACCTATTAAGGTAATCTACTCCTTGGATAGGCTGGCTTAGTTATATATCCAAGAGATGGTAAGATTGCATGGAGTACCGTCGACAATAATTTTGTATTGGATCCGTGATTTATGTCACGGTTTTGGGGAGCATTTCAGAAGGCATTTGGATCAAAGCTATGCCTAAGCACGGCTTACCACCCTCAAACAGATAGGCAATTCGAGAGTACTATGGAAACGTTAGAAGATATGTTAAGGGCATGCGTCTTGGACCAAAAAGGGAATTGGGGTAAGTACTTGCCATTGATTGAATTTGCGTATAACAATAGTTATCATGCAAGCATCAGCATGGCACCGTATGAAGCCCTACATGGAGGAAATGCCAATCACCCTTGTGTTGGTATGAGCCCAGAGAGCAAAGTCTAATAGGACTCGATATTGTGAGGGAAACAATGGCACAAATCAAGAGAGTCAGGGATAGAATTCTCACTGCTCAAAGTCGACAAAAAGCTGTCGGACAAATGGCAAAAGCCGATAGAATTTCAAGAAGGAGAACATGTGTTCCTTAGGATTACTCCTACCACAGGCATAGGTCGAGCCATGGGAGTTAAGAAATTGAGCCCTAGATTTCTTGGCCCGTTTCAAATCCTTAACCAGTCGGAACGTAGCATATTGTAATGCCTCGATTTTCTGCTAAGTACAAATAACAAATGCCCCTGAGGTTATTTTTATCTGGAATTTGAGGGTAGCCGACCTGGTCCTTGAATAGGCCAACTCGGTGTTTGAAGGGGATTATGATCGTAGTGTTTGATATCCAAGGTGAAAATCTCGTCTTTGAACTTTCGACTCAAAATGACCAAAATACCCTGTAGCATTTTACAGGTAAAAGTGCCGTTTGAGCTTGGAATTTTTCCAAGGAGTTCGGAATGATGTTTATGAGTAGATCATAATAGTTAGTTAGGCCTAGGAGGTCCCGAGGTTTTTAGTGCAAAATTACCGTTTTGCCCCTAGAATAGTGTATAGTGAGCCTAATGATCCAATTAACCAAACCTAAGCAATATTAGGCTCTAATCAAAGATTAATTAATTTTGATAATTAATCTAGAGTCAAAATAATTTACTAAGGTTAATTAGAACCTAAGATTGCTTAGTTAGACTCTAATTTCATTCTTAGATTCAAGATTCCTAGTCATGAAATCTTGAATAGTAAATCTCTCTCAATTCCTTAAATCAAGGAATTGTGTCTATGATTTAATTTGACTTTAATCTAGCAAGGCCACTTCCTAAATCAAGTCTTGACAACCTTAATTGACCATTACCTCACCTAAACACCTTCTTACAAACTCCTAATCAAAACCTTAATCAAAGATACACCTAAACACATCATTAAACCACAATTAGATGAACAATTTCTTCTCTCCCTTGGCTGCATATGCTGGCCAAATACATACCTCCCATTTGTGTCACATGTTGTTTAATTTGTACTCAAAAAACCATGCCTAGGCCATACTTGGAGCCATACCTCACCATGCCTTGCACATACTTACAACCATACCAATCAAGAGATATTTTCTTCCTTCCTTTTCCTCTAAAGGCTCGGCCTTCCTCCCCTCAAAGGCCATCCATGAGCTTCATTTCTCTATAAATATGCAAGTTTGAAAGCTCTTTGAATCCTTTACACACCTTGCAAACTTTGAGCTCTCTTCCTCAAAGATCAAAGAAGCCCTTTTTCCTTCTTCATTCTCCTAAACACAACCTTTCTTCTTCTCTTTTCTTCCTGGCCGAATCATCATCACCATCAAAGAGAGGATTTTGTCTTCTCACTTTATCAAAAACCCAAGCTTTCTTTTATCTCATCCAAGACTTCACTTGATAAAGGTTTATTTTCAAAGTTTTGTTTACTTTCTTTAATAAAAGTTTGAGTTTTCTCTTGGTTTTCAAAACTCTTTCTATCATCCTTTTCATTTAGGCCTTAGAGCCTTGTGATGAGAAAATCTTTAGCTTGATGATGAGATTTCAAGACAATGGTCTTGTGGATGCCATGTGAGAAACCTCTAAAACTTTAAAACATGGTCTTGGACCATACATGATTTCGGTTTCCTTTTCTTTTCCTTACTCAAGATTTCGGTTCTCATTTCCTTTCTTCCTCAATGGTTTCGGTTTTCATTCCTTTATTTGTACAAAGTTTGATAAAAATGGTAAGTAGCTCACTTAAGGTTTTGTTTAAGAAACTTAATCACATGTTTTCAAAGAACTCTAAGCTTACCCTTGCCAACCTTAAAGTTGGTCGGACGTTTACGGTTTACTCTAGATTGAAGCTCATGAGTAATAAAATGAAGAATATAAGTAGTTCTTTTTATGTTTGCTTTGATAAGTGTTGATGTTTATCTTTTAGACCATTTTCTTGAGCTTGATGATGATGTTCAAACCATAAGACTTCTTTAAAGACTTAGTGCTAAGAACTCTAAAGCTCACTTTATATTGTTAGATACAAGTGTCAATAGCCTATGTCTTGGAATTTTTCTAAGCATAGGTGAATTTAGAGAATATTATGAACATGATTTCATGTTTTAAATCTACCTTATGGGCAAAATGATTTAGCTACTGCCCTCACCTATATTTACATGATTTTAATGAGATAAATTAGTTTCTAAAAGAGTTTTGAGCTCCTAAAATTATTCCAAGGGAAAACTAGCAACTTATATATGCTTAAATCATGAATTTATGTGATTATGTCATATATCCAATTCGATTTCTGCCTTGTGTGTTAGGCCACTATATTGATACTATTTTATGGAGTTAAAATGTGTAAAATTGTGTTTGAGTGAGGCAAGGACCGATTTAGGAATGTTAGGAAAGAACAAGCAATTTAAAAGGACTTAAAATGAGGATTCTAGATCACTTTAACACAAGAATTATAAATTCTGTTTCAGTATAATTGAACTTAAGGAAAATGGTTTATAATTAGTGGATATGTAAAGTAATCCCTAATAATTGGTTTAGGAACTGAATATAGAGCTTTAGGTGAAGACGGAACTTAGAAAGGGTCAAAAACATAGATTCTAGAACCCCATAATTGAACAATAACCATTGTACCCAATCTGTGCAATGCTGTTAGGAGGTGTTAGTAAGCATAAAAATTTGAGCGAATTACAAGTAATGATCCTTTAAATGCATTGAAGACCTATTATGTGTGTTAGGATAACTGGAACACGAGTTTAAAGCTCGTAAAGGTCGAAGCATAAGATACTATGAGATAGGGAAGATGACAAGAGTGAGTGACTAAGTGAACACATAGTTATGATATATCAAGAGTATATGTGAAAGTATTAATGGCTTGTGTATGAGAATATATGAACTTGTGACATGATTGTTATGATAATGTGGTATGTTATGACGAGATGTAGAAAGATATGAGATATTGATGAAATGAGTGAACATGTTTATATGATTTTAAAGTTTTGCTTAGTTGAGATATTGAACGAGGAAGCATGTGTTAGATGAGTTATGTGGCATGACTCAAATTTGAGGCAATTCGGTGTAAGTCATTGTGCCTGTCAAATTTCCATCAAATTTGAGAGACTTAAAGAAGTTTTTGAAAGTAAGATTTTTAAAAGTGACATACCGAGATGCATTTCTCCTGTTACGGTGAGGAGAACGTAAACCCATGGGGGCATGGACACCAAGCCATACCGAAGCGGACAAAGTCAATGGTCTTAACCAGTTGATGCATTTCATAGACCGAGACATACTTCTCCTGCTATGGTGAGGAGAAGGTAAAACCATGAGGGCATTGTCAGTTAGTTTGCCAAAATAGACAAAGTCACTGGTCTTAACTAGTTAATGCGTTTCGAAGAAGAAAAAAGTCCCATGATGGGTGATCCTTAGGCCCCTAATCGTACTCTGGAGTCGGGATTATTGTGATTATGTTACACTTATCAAGAGGATAAGTAAGAACTAGTGACGACTAGTTGAGGTATAAGCTCATAACCTAGTTTAGGGTGGCAATTATTCTAGGTTTGATACCTTTATGTCACAAGTTTGAGAAAAGAGAAAGGTTATGAAGTTCCATACTTACAAAAGAGAAAGATTTTCATGAGAAGTTACATGCCACTTATGTGATGAATAATTGCTGATGTCAAGTTTATTGGTTTTACTTGCATAAGGTATTGCCATGCATTCATACTTTGCTATGCTGCATTCATGTATTAAGATTCATGATAAAAGAAAACATGGACCTTGGATAATTACTTTTATAAAACCTCATAATAAACCTTTGCATGTTAAACCTTTTCATAATAAACCTAAGGCTCTTGAGGACGTAAACGATGACATTAGGGTAAGAGGATTCCCTGCGAGATTCTTTAGTAAGATTCTCATCCCCTCTATTTCTCTTTCCCGTTACGTCTTCAGATCTCGATGGCGTCATTTGTGGTCTTCATTGACACGCCAATCTGGGAGGTGCACTTTGACCCGATCATCAGTCGTATCATTTTGAGGGTCGTTGTGCTGTCCACATTTTTGCATACATGGGATGCCTATTCACGCATCCAGTTTCCAGCTTTCGCTTCACTTCTACCTCGTCATATGGCGACGACCTGATCTTCGAGAGGACTCGACCCATGACAAGCAGACTCGCGTGCCCGCCCTTCGGCTTCGGCGGTGCATGACAACCCCGAGTATGTTCCTTGCTCAGGCGCTTCGAGATTGACCCAGGAGGATCCCCCACCCACATCTATTCGGAGGATCTACCCTATGATCCCCATGGACATCGGAGAGGCGCGAGGACACGGTGATGAGTGGAGGCTAGCTTGATGCCCAAAGGTGCGCCCATATCGAGGAGGTCACATTTGTCCCCTTTCTCTTGCACACGCCCGAGGAGCTCGCCCAGTTCATTGGGTACATACCTTCTAGGTATGAGGATTCACCCCGCTAGTAAATTGTGATGGAGGATCCTTACAAAGTGCCGAGCTGTCGTGAGGATTCCTACTGTTGCATCTTTTGATGAGGATGACGTTGGATGAGCACTCATAGGTTGAGGGAGGGGATACGGTAGCTGGTATCTAGTATTTTGATGTTCCCCATGTATTTTATGTTTTTATGTATTTCTTTTTGTTACTTATGTATCGAAAGTTCAGCCTACTATGGGTGTGACTCCGTCTATGCTAATTCCTATGTATTCAACTATGCTATTTAATATTATGACATTTGCTCCTATGGATGAATGTGTTCTTTATTGCTCTTAACTTGTATGATTATGTTCTTTGCGTTTTCACGATTTGCTCATGATAGTATGCGCATGGCTCTAGTTTTGATTTAGGTTTTTCAAAAAAAAAAAATTTTACCCATATTTTCCGCTTAGTATTTTGGATAAAAGGAATTTAAAAGAGTAATAACTAATAATTAATCTTAATACGTCCTAAGCGTGTTGGGTTAAATATTAGGGTGTTACACATATCGTATAACCCTACTCCCAAACCTATCCAACCTCCATGATGTCTTCCATGTTTCCCAGTTAAGAAAATATGAGTCTAACCTTAGCCATGTTTTAGAGCCAGAGCAAGTACAATTAAGGGAAAACCTGACATTTAACCTACCCTCTATGAGGATCGTAGACCGAGGAGTCAAACATTTGAGGACCAAGACTATACCGCTAGTCAAAGTAGCATGGGGTCAGGGAAAACAGAGGAATTCACATGGGAGTTGGAGTTAGATATGAAGACACTTTACCCAGAGCTTTTCTTAGGTAACGAATTTCGAGGGCAAAATTTGTAACGCCCCAATTTTTACTGTAATTTTTACTGTGATTAGGAATTACGAATTACCGTAGGTAAATATTATATAAAATTTGAGACCAAACAATCCTTAATAAAGGAATATAACGTTAGAAGAGAAGTTAGGAGCAATTCATGCAAGTATTGCAAATCCCAATTTCTGTACGTGTAAAATGACCAAAATGCCCCTGAGGTTATTTTACTCAGAAATGAGGATCGTGGGCCCCACCTGTCCTCAAGGGGATGTTTTGATGTTAATAAGGGATTGTTTGTGTTATGAGTGTTAATAGAGGAGAAGAATCCTAATTTTGAGCTTCGACGTGCGAAATGACCAAAACGCCCTGCGTTTTAACCCGATTGCGTGCCGACTAAGCTCAAACCTCACTAAAATGTGTTAAAAGGTGTTTTTAAGCCATGATTAACCATTGGTTAAGCTCGGGTGGTCTCGGACAATTTTTAAGTAAAATGACCGTTTTGCCCCCTTTTGTAAGTTTACAAATTTTGAGATTTTTGATTTGTCTAACGAAACCTAAGCAATATTAGGCTCAAATTAAAGCTTATTAAATTCTAATTATTAATCTAGAGTCAAAATTATTTATTTAAATTGATTAGAACCTAAAATTGCTTTAAAACACTCAAATTGCTTACTAATTCACCTAAGCCCTTAACCGTAAATTCTCTAAATTGCATGAATACCTTGCCTACACCTAAATAATACATGGAACACACAAAACCCTCTTCCATGAGGCTGTAATGCATGAAATATTTCAGCCATAATCATTAGAATTATTGCAAGATAATGCACTAAAACAAAATGCCAAAAAATTCCCTAAAACATGGCATAAAACATGCCTTAAACAAGAAATGATTTTCCTCCCTTTGTTCCCCATGAAAAATCCAAAAATTATGCCTCCTCCTCTTGTCCATACATGAACTTAAATCCTCTATAAATAGGCATGCTTAAGGAGTCTTAGATGCTTGCTCAAAATTGTACACATTTCTAGTTTTTCCAAAGCACCAAAAGCTCTCATTTCCTCCTCCTCTTGGCTGAATTCTTTCTTCAAGTTTTCAAGAATATTTTCTTTCATTTCACTCCAAGAAACCAAGTTCTCTTCCTTTCCTTCAAATCAGATTAGGTAGGGAGTTGTTTTTAAGTTTATTTCTATGTTTTGCTAAGTGTTGTTCTTGGTTCAAAATGATGATTTCATGGATTTTCTCTAGTTTTTCCATTTGGTTTTCTTCTTCCTTTTTCTTTAACCAATTCGGCCATATGGCCTAGGTGGGACTAAGATGATGGCTTGATGATGAGGACCTTGAAGGTGGGTTGTGAATCCATCACAAGTTAGGCCTCTAAAGCTTGAAAGTTCCACTTGATGCAAAACTTTAAAGAATGATGTTTTTATGATGATTTTATGATCTTGAGTTTAGAATTTGAAAGATGTATTTCTCACTTTGTCTTGTTAAGATATATATATTGAATTTGTATTTCTATAAAGTCTTGAAGGAGCTCTAGTAAAGAAATCAAATGAACTTGCATCCATGTTTAAGTTTATGCCTTGCATAATCATGTTTACTTTCTATGTCATCACTAAAATTTCAAGAATGAATAAATGAACTTGCATACTCATGTTTAAATTTCCAAGTTTGCATTTCATGTTTATATTTCATGTTGTCACTTAATCTCTAAAGATAATAAAGAAGTTGCATCTCATATTTATTTTATGTTCTCACTTTATTTTATAATGGCTAAAAGAATCAACGCATGACATGTTTATTTTTATGTCATCACCTAAAGATCCTAGAGCTCAAAGACTTGCCCAAGTATCACAAGCAAAGAAATAAGATTATTGGAGTTAAAGAATTGATTCTTTAAGAAGTCTTGAGATTGGAGCTTAAAAAGATGTAATAATAATTCTCTTCTCCCTTCAGGTCCAGTGCGGTTACAGGCTTTTCTTAAGATTTTCTTCTCCTCCACTTGTCCAGTGCGGACTCCGTCGCTCCAGTTTCTTGCATCATGTTTAATTTTCAAGTCATCACCTTAAATCTTAAAGATAAAGAAATGGATTTGCATATCATGTTTATAATTCCAAGTTATCACCTTATAATGACAAGATTAAAATGAGGTTGCATAGCATGTTTATGATTCTAAGATATCACATAAATCTCTTAAGCTCAAGACTTGCTCCTTTTATCTTAAGTGAGAATTTTAATTATGAAGATTCTTTCAAGTTTAGCAAAAAGAATTAGTTTCTAAAAGAGTTTTAAAGCTTTGCAAGGATTCTACGGGAAACTAATATTTTATGTTCACTTAAAATGTGATTTTATACAATTATATGAGATTCATGATTCGGCTTCTGATATGAGATTAGTACCAATAAATGATGATGATTTAATATGTTTGGAGTTGTGATAATTATGGTTTATTGTTAAGAGAATGATTCTATGCATGTTAGTGACAAAACTAGCTTCCTAGAACAACCGTAAATCTAGAATTTACCTAGTCTTTGACCCTTTAAGTTTATCCAATGCCAAATCTGTTTTAGTATGTTATAATTTTGTCTAAGATTAGTTAGCCACGAAAAACTTGGTATCAATTAGTGTAGGATTGATCCGAACACTAAAAATGAAACTAGTAACTAAAAAACCGTAAAAGCAAGATTTTTTTTTAGAACTCTAAAGAATGAAATTTATGCATTATGTCCAGAATTATCAACTATAAGAACCAGATTTTATTATGTTTAGATAAGGAGAATAATTCATAATCGGTTTAGTAATTAATGTTAGCATCGTAGGGAAAGCTGGTAGCAAGAAAGGGTTAAAAGCACAACTTCTAACACATTATAAAACCTTAAGAATAACTTACTGCCTATGCTGCCCCATAGAGTTTAATAATGTTCCTAAGCCTTATAATTAATTGTAATAATGGTAATGAATCCCTTAGATGCATAATTAATTAGTTTGGCAATTGAGGTTACCCGATTCTAGAGTTTCGGTTGTTTAAGAAGTTTTTCAATAAGGATTTATGATGATGCCTCTTTGATGTTTTAAGTGATAAGTCTATAAAGTGATTTGATGCTTATTAAGTATTTGATGCCATTGAATAATTCCCTAGCTTGCATGTTATAGTTGCTGTTGCAAACAATGAAAATGCTTATGCATGAAATAAAGAAATAATCTATGTTATTTAAAAAAATTACCTTTGTTGTTGGAAGAAAGTGTACTACTAAAAGTGTAATTTGGAAAGGTTCTGACTAGGAAAGACTTGGTATTTAAGCGTGTCCATTGTGACCCACCTCTCTTTCCTGGAATCTCCAGATGCATGATTTCAGTTAGTATATATTATTCCATCATAAGACTATAAATGAGAAAATGTCATGATGATTATGAATTGAATTATGATATAACATGCAAAGATTTAATGGTGACTTAAATGTAAGAGGAAATGATCCTTTGGACCCATCAGACTATAGGTGGTGAAAAGGTGATCCTAGCCCCTAACCCGTTCTCTCAAAAGGGTAAGTCGGAACTTTAACTTATGAAAAGGGATAAGTATATGCTAGTGACGACTAGTAAGGTATGAGCTCATAACCTAGATTACTCCCAAAAGGGTGGAGTATAGGGTGGCCCAGGAAAATGATGATGGAAGTAACTTTAAGTCACCTAAGGAACTAAGTAATGCATGATGTAAATATGATGTTCTTCTATGCATAGTATTTATGATATGATGATGAGAAATATGATGTTCTTTTATGCATAGTATTTATGATATGATGATGAAGAATATGATGTGTTGATAAAAGGAAAAGTTCATTATAAACATGACATGCTAAGTTTATGATGCATTATAAGACGCATGATTAAAACCGACGAACCTTGGTAAAGTATATTTTCGAACTTAATAAATCAATCTTAGCATGCTCACTATTTCATAATGAAACCCGAGGTTCCTGGGGACGATGATGATGACACAATGCATCATGAGGTGAGTACCCTACTGAGATTCTTTTATAAGTTTCTCACTCCCTCTATTTTTCTTTCCATCTCGTCTTGAAAACAGAAGGAAGTGTTCGTGATTCACATTGAGGCTTTCACCTGGTAGCTGAACTTGATCCTAGTTTCACTCGTATATTTCAGATATCTATCCCTATCCCTGGAGTGTTATTACTAGGTGCCATTAATGGATGTCCTTCCATCCATATATTATTTATGTTTTGTTAGATTGCCTACACCTAGTCTTATTTTGTTGGTAGGCAAAATATCTATGTGATATGTAATTATGGATGTCATATGATGGAGCCAATATGATGTGTTTCTTCATGATACGATTATCGTTCACATTATGCGCGGCTCACATTTTCAATTATGTTTTGAAAAAAATGGCTCGTAATTTCACTAAGTATTTTCAAAGCATGATTAAGGAACTGAAGAAAAGAGTAAAGTCTAGTAATTAATCAAATACTGCCTAGGTGTATTGGGTTAATTATTAGGGTGTTACAAAATTCTTTTTAAGGAGGAGAGTAATGTAACGCCCTTATTTTTCTTGTGTACAAATGATCAAAATGCCCCTAAGGTCATTTTACTAGGAAAATGAGGATCGCCAGCCCGCCATCCTCCAGGGTATGTTTTGATGATGAAAAGGGATTACATATGTTATGTGTGCTAATAGAGCAGAAGAATCTCATTTTTGAGTTCTAACCGCAAAATGACCAAAATGCCCCTGTTAGTGACACCAAATTAAGTACCGATTAAACCCAACTTCACCCAAAGGTTTGAGATGATATTTTTAAGTAATGTTTAACAACAAGTTAAGCCCCGAAGCCCGAGAGGTTTTTACGAAAAATTACCGTTTTGCCCCGGCTAAGTGCATTTTGGGCCTAATGAGACGTTTAACGAAACCTAAGCAATCTTAGGCTCTAATTAAATATTAGTAAATTATAATTACTGATCCAAAGTCAAAATAATTAATTAATATTAATTAGAACCTAAGATTGCTTAGAGAAACTCAAAATCCTTTTCTTGATTTAAGACTTTATGTCATATTTTTATGAATAGTAAAATCCCTATTCCAATTTCCTTAAATTATAGAAATGGTCACATGATGAGATTCCTCCCTAATAAAGGTGGATTTGCATTAATCAAGCAAGACCACTTGTTAATTTTGCCTTGAGCCACCTTAATTACTCATTTTCTCATCTAAAACACTAAATTACAACCCCTAACCCATGACCTAACCAAATCAACTTCTAAACATACATATAAACCAACATTAAAATGAGATTTTCACCTCCCCATTTTTCTTAAACAAATCAGCCACCTTCCTCCATTTTCATCCATCACATGTTGAAATTCAATTAAAATACACTTAAAGAACCATACCTAGCGATACCTTGAGTCATGCTTTAAACTATACCTAGCCATACCCAAAGTCATACCATGCAAAGAGATATTTTCTTCTTCTTTTCCTCCAAGAAGCCTCCAGCCACTCCTCCCCTATGACACTCCATGTGTTTCATTTTTTCTATAAATAAGCATCAAGGAAAGCTTGAAACATTTGCTCATCTTCACAACCTCAAAGCTTTCTTTCTCAAACTCAAAGAATTCTTCTTCTTCTTCTTCTTTATTTCTCTTTTTCAAGAACCACCACCCTCCACCATTCCCGAACCACAAACTGCCACACAAACACCATAAGCATTCCTCTAAAACACATAATATCTCTATTTCCAAGATCAAAAACTCAAGACAAACCTTTCTTCCTTTTCTTTTCTTTTTGGTTAAACCACCTTGGCACCAAGGAGGAATTGTTCTTCTCATCTCATTCCAAGACCAAGCTTTCCTCTTTAAAGAAAAACATCTTTGGTAGGGAGTTGTTTTAAGGATTTTCTATACTACTCTTGCTTTAAGATGTTCTTCCTTCCTTTTTACACCATTTTTTGTTCTTTGTTTTCCTTTTCTTCTCTTTTTGTTTTCAGCCTTATGGCCTACATTATGAAGAAAGCATGACTTGATGATGAGAGTCTTGGGTGTTGGTTGCAAAACCATCATTTGTTTGACCTCTAAAATTTGAAGGTTTCACTTTTTAGAGCTTTTAGCAAATGATGATATTATGTTGTTAGAATGGAAGTCTTGAGCCTAGGACTCAAAGAAATGCATCCATATTTATATTTCAAGTCTTTGAATTACATATTTATAATTAAGCCTTGCACATCATGTTCACATAATCACCTAAATGATTAATCTCTAAGCCTACCAATTTTAACCTTAAAGTTGAAATGTGATTTAGAGTGAATACTCTAAGGGGCCTAGAGCACTAAAATAAAAAATTGGACTTGCATTCATATTTACATTTCCTTGCTTTGAATATTTACTTTTCAAACCATCACTTACACTTAAAGATTAAAACAAGAGCTTGCATTTTCATATCACTTAAATAATTAACTCAAAGCCTACCTATTTCAACCTTAAAGTTGAAATGTGATTTAGAGTGAATAAAGAATTGATCTTGCATTTATGTTTACATTTCTTGTCTAGCATATTTATTTTCCAAGTCATCACCTAAACTTAAAGATTTAAAACTAGAGTTTTCATTTTCATATTTAAATTTAAAGCTTTGCATAGCATACTTATGTTTTTTTCTTGCTATCACCCTATAATGCCAAGATTAAAAATGAAGCTTGCCTTGCATGTCTAAAATTATGCCATCACTTGATTAACCTAGTGCTCAAGACTCACCATTTAACTCGCATGAGGTCTTTGACTCATGCAATATATTGTCTTAATAAAATGTAAACATCTTTTATTAAGCTCTAAAATTTATGCTATTAATCTAAGGTTGCTTATTATGTTGCTATAAGGATATGAATTAAATTGCTTATCCTATAAAATGTTGTGATTTTCATATGCTTGAGGAATTATGTGAAATTGAGGAATTACATGTTAGTTATTTGAATTTGAATGAATATGGCATGTTATGATTTCACTTGGAAATATCTTAAAGTTGCATAGAGCATGAGAAAAAGTATATGATATGGTTATGGCTTTGTATCTTAAACATAATATGTTAAAATAAAGGTGACATAAAAATATGTGGAAATGATCCTCTAGACTCCCGAATTAAAGGTTATGAGAGGTGATCCAATAAGGAAGTGATCCTTTGGACTCCCCAAATTAAAGATTATGAAAGCTAATCCTATTGCCCCCTATCCTGCACTCCAAGAGTCAAGTGTTAACTTATCATAGGATAAGATTATGCTAGTGACGACTAGTGAGGTATGAGCTCATAACCTAGAAACTCTCAAAAGGCGAAAGAAATAGGGTAGCCCCAAATGAGACAAAGAATTAATCTAACTCACCTAAAAGATAAGTGGAAGAAAGTCATGTTATAATTGTTATGATCCATGAGCATCTATTATGATTGGAACTAGTATATCACATTTTTGCATTGCCATGCATTTCATGATAAAATATGTTGCAATCATGACATCCAAAATGCATACTAAAATAAATGGGCCTCGGTAAATGATTCTTTAGAACTTTAAAAATTGAACCTTATGCATGTTCACTTTTTACAAAGAAACCCGAGGTTCCTAGGACGTAGATAATGACACCAAGATAGGAGAATACCTTACTAGATTCTTTATCAAGTTTCTCACTCCCTCTATCTTTTCTCCGTCACGTCTTCAAAGATCGATGGCAGCCTTCATAATCTACGTTGATGCGCCAACCTGGAGCTCCATTTTGATGCCACGCACCAGTCATACCACTTCATTGGACGTTGTTTCGTGCGCTTGTTCATGTTCCTCAATCGCCCGTTGCCCAACCCATCACAAGTTTCCATTTCATGTCGACTTCACCCTTCACCGACGGCCTACTTTTCCAGCGCACCCACCCTAAGGAAAGCGCAACCGTTGTGCCCCCAATGCAGCCTCCACCAACCATGCCTACCCAGTACGTCCCCTCTCTAGTTGGAGTCCGACCCCTCGAAACTGACATTCCATCCATGGGTTCCTCCCCCACTGTTCCTATGGCGTTAGGTAGCGAGGACACGTGACAGACCACGTCGAGGAGGCAAGGTGAGGATGGTGCCCCGTTATGGAGCACATGCCTACCCTGCTACGTTTGGCCACTCCAGCTGAATTGGCTCGATGGGTTGGGTATGTACCTCCTCGTGATGGGCAGGAGTAGGAGCCGACAGCTGACTTCAGTGCATGCACGCTTGCATATGTTAAGATAGCCTTCTTTTGCTTTAAAGGTTATCTATTTGTAGATGCACTAATGTAGTAGGGAGTTTCTGATGTTTTTGCTTTATGTTTCTTCAAGTTATGCATGGATGACGTATTAACGCTACTATTACTTATCTGTGTATGGAATAACTATTTATATGTCTAAATGTGATGTTGTTTCATTTATGGTTTTATGTTTCAGTTGATATGCAATGATTTCCCCTATTGATTCTTCCAGCCAACGAAGTAGTTTACTTTAGGCGTGCGAATGGCTCACTTTTTTTTTCAAAGAAAAATTTTACCCATATTTTTCCTAAGTATTTTCTAAAACCAAGTTAAGAACTGAGACAAAAGATTAATAATTAATAATTAACTTGAATACATGCTAGGTGTATTGAGTTAAATATTAGGGTGTTACACATCCTTATTTGTTCATGTGTGTTTCCTCTTTGGATTTGCATTCTAGAACTTGCTTAGAGTTTTGTTTGAAAATATGTTTTTCATGTGCATGCTTGAATATGATTGATTTATAGCCACTTACCCATATTGCCCCCATTTTGCATGTTACCATTGTTTAGCCCCTTTGGGCCTTATTGCCCATTTTTTTGTTTTAGCACATTCTTAGCCAAAAGTGAAAAACTATGAAAATTCCCAACTTTTAGGCTAAGGAGAGCATTTGTGATCTCTTATAGGTGCTTGAGCATAAGTGTGGGGAGAGCATGTGTAACGCCCAATTTTTACTGTAATCTTTACGTCATTAGAAATTACCAAATTACCAAATTACCGTAGGTAAATATTATATAAAATTTGAGACCAAACAATTCTCAATAAAGGAATATAACGTTAGAAGAGAAGTTAGGAGCAATTCGTACAAGCATTGCAAACCCGATTTTCTGTATGTGTAAAATGACCAAAATGCCCCTGAGGTTATTTTACTCAGAAAATGAGGATTGTGGGCCCCACCCGTCCTCAAGGGGATGTTTTGAGGATAATAAAGGATTGTTTGTGCTATGTGTGTTAATAGAGAGAAGAATCTCAATTTTGAGTTTGACGCGAAATGACCAAAACGCCCATGCGGCCTTTTAACTCAATTTGTGCCGACTAAGTTCGAACCTCACTAAAATATTTTAAAAGGTGTTTTTAAGTTATGAATGACCCTTGGTTAAGTTCGGATGGTCCCGGAGTTTTGGGTTAAATTACCGTTTTGCCCCTCGTTGTGCAGTTTTGCAAATTTTGAGATTTTCGATTTGTCTAACGAAACCTAAATAATATTAGGCTCAAATTAAAGCTTATTAAATTCTAATTACTAATCTAGAGTCAAAATTATTTATTTAGATTGATTAGAACCTAAAATTGCTTAAAACACCCAAATTGCTTAGTAATTCACCTAAGCCCTTAACCGTAAATTCTCTAAATTGCATGAATACCTTGCCTACACCTAAATAATACATGGAACACACAAAATCCTCTTCCACAAGGCTGTAATGGCCGAAATTATTGAGTAATAAGTCAGAAAATTATTACACAAAAATCCAAAGAATGAAAACAAAGAATCATGAAAACATGGAAACATGATTCCATGTTTTAAGCCACCAAACAAAATGATTTTTCTTCCTTATTTTTTTCTCTAATTTTGGTCAGATTTCCTTCCTTCCTTTGTCCATTTATGAGCTGCAAAATCTCTATAAATAGGCATGCTTGAAGATAGTTTAGATGCTTAGTTCATAACTTACACAAATTCTAGTCTTAGGAGCACCAAAAGCTTTCTTTCTTTCTTTCTCTTGGCCGAATTCTCCCTTCAGCTTTTCAAGGATATTTTGCTTCATTTCACTCAAGGAAACCAAGTTCTCTTCCTTTCTTTCAAATCAAATTAGGTAGGGAGGTGTTTCTAAGTTCATTTTATGCTAAGACAAGTTATGTTTCTAGCTCAAAAATGATGTTTTCATGAGCTTTCTTTTAAGTTTTCATTTTCAGTTTCTTCTTCCTTTCTTTTTAAAGTATTTCGGCCATATGGCCTAGCTTATGATGAGACCATGGTTTGATGATGAGATTCTTGAGTGTTGGTTGCAAAGCTTTCACAAGTTAGATCTCTAAAACTTGAAGGTTTCACTAGTTCCCAAAGCTTCTAAAATTTCAGTTTTTCTTTCCTTATTTTCCTTTCATGGTTTCGGCCAAATGGCCTAGGAAGGAATGAAATGATGGCTTGATGATGAGGACCTTGAATATGGGTTGTAAATCCATCACAAGTTAGGCCTCTAAAGCTTGAACATTCCATTTAATGCAAAACTTTAAAGAATAATGTTTTTATCTTGAGGTTTGAATATGAAATATGTATTTTTTTACTTTGTCTTGCTAAGATACATATATTGGGTTGAAATCATAATTTTCTTAAAGTCTTGAAGGAGCTCTAGTAAAGAGATCAAGTGAACTTGCATCCATGTTTAAGTTTATGTCTTGCACAGCCATATTTATTTTATGTCATAACTAAATTCTCAAGAATAAATAAATGAACTTGCATATCTCATGTTTAAATTTCAAGCTTGCATTTCATGTTTAAATTTCAAGTTGTCACTTAATCTCTAAAGATAATAAAGAAGTTGCATCTCATGTTTATTTTATGCTCTCACTTTATTTTATAATGGCTAAAAGAATCAATGCATGGCATGTTTATTTTATGTCATCACCTAAAAATCCTAGAGCTCAAAGACTTGCCTATGAATCATAAGCGAAGAAATGAGATAATTGGAGTTAAAGAATTTATTCTTTAAGAAGTCTTGAGAATTGGAGCTTAAAAAAATGTAATTCTCTTCTCCCTCACCGGTCCTATGCGGACTACGCCGCTCCAGTTGCTTAAGATTCTTCTCCTCTACTGGTCCTATGCGATTACCGCGCTCCAGTTTCTTGCATCATGTTTATATTACAAGTTCTTGCATCATGTTTAATTTTCAAGTCATCCCCTTAAATCTTAAAGATAAAGAAATGGAATTGCATATCATGTTTATAATTCCAAGCTATCACCTTATAAAGATAAGATTAAAATAAGGTTGCATAGCATGGTAATAATTCTAAGATGTCACCTAAATCTCTAAAGCTCAAGACTTGCTCTTTTTATCTTAAGTGAAAGATTTAACTATGAACATTCTTTCAAGTGATAAATCGGTCCCATGGTTAAGTTAGGCCTAAAGTCCTATGACTTCTTTCAAGTTTAACAAAAAAAATTAGTTCTAAAAGAGTTTTAAAACTTTGTAAGAATTTATGGGAAGCTAGTAATTTTATGTGTACTTAAAATGTGATTTGATGCTTATTAAGAATTTGGTGTCATTGATTGATTCCCTGGTTTGTATGTTATAGTTGCTGTTGCAAACAATGAAAACTTATGCATGAAATAAAGACATATTCTGTTCCTGGAAGAAAGTGTATTACTGTAAGAGTGCAATTTGGAAAGATTCTGGCTAAGGAAAGATTTGGTATTTAAGCGTGTCCATTGTGACCCACCTCTCTTTCCTGGAATCTCCAGATGCATGATTATAGTTGATATATATTATTCCAAGAATAAGACTGTAAATATGAAAATGTTAGAATTATTATGAATTGCGAGTTGTAACATGCAAAGACTTATTGGTGACTTAAAATTTATAAGAAAATGATCCTCTGGACCCATCAAACTATAGGTGGTGAAAAGGTGATTCTAGCCCCCTAACCTGTTCTCTCAAAAGGGTAGAGTTAGGACTTTAACTTATCAAAAAGGATAAGTATATGCTAGTGACGACTAGTAAGGTATGAGCTCATAACCTAGATTACTCCCAAAAGGGTGGAGTATAGGGTGGCCCAAGGAAAATAATGAGGATGATAAGATTTTAAAGTCACCTAAGGTACTAAAGAAATAAATTATGTGCACCATGTCCATGTGTAGCTATTATGATATTCTTCTGTGCATAACATACATGAGTTGATGATGAGAAATATGATGTTCTTCTATGCATGTTATATTAATGATGATGATGAGGAATATGATGTAATGATAAAAGAAAAGTTCATTATAAATATGACATGTTAAGGTTATGATGCATTATAAGACGCATAATTAAAATTGGCCGAATCTCGGTAAAAGTATTTTCTGAACTTAAAATTTAATCTTCGTATGTTCACTATTTTATAATAACCCCGAGATTCCTGGAGAGTTTGATGATGACACCGTAGAAGGAGATACCCTACTGAGAATTCTTTAGTAAGATTCTCACTCTCTTTCCTTAATTTCCATCATTGTCTTCAGATTCAGATGGCAACATTCGTCCTGTTCGTTGACACCCCTACTTGGGAATTCCACTATGATCTGGTGCATCATTCGTATCACTTTGAAGGAAGGTGCTCGGTTTGTGTTTTTATTTACGTAGGTCGTCCATTTGCACATCTTGTCCCTAGTTATCGTTTTTCTCCTACTTCTCCCTATGGCGATGAAATGGTTTTCGAACATGCACGTCCACTTGATGAAAGAATGTTACGTTCTTATCCCGCCTCATCTCTGTCCATGGTTTTCCAGAGTATAATCCACGAACGAGATATTCTGAAACTGATCCTTCAGAGGACCCTCCTACTCATGCTTATTCTGAGAGCTCTGCTCTACTCTCCCACGTGTAAGAGAGGGTAGTGAGGAAACAGTTGTTCAGCCGAGGTTAGCAAGAAGATCGTCCATGCGACCCAGCCTGGTGCATCTCGTGTGACCCCTTCCGAGGAAGCTCGTCAGTGATCGGGTTTCTTCCCGTTTCCAAGACAGTGGCCCTAGAGAGTTCTTAAGTAGTCTTAAGAGTGTTATACATCCCAGTTTTAGAGTAGCCTTCCTCAACTTTTAAGGTTATCTAGTTTAGGGGCATGAATTTCCTTATAAATAGTTTCATATGGTGTGAAGGTGTAAGATATGATGTATGAACTTAACTCACCTTTTGAGTGAGGTTATTGTATATATGTTGTGATGTGCATGATGGATGTTATGTGATGGAGCCAATATGATATATTTAGATTCTTAAATGTCTTATTTTACTACCGCTTAATCATTTATGTTATGCGTGGCTCACGATTTCAATTATGTTAAAAAAAAAAAAGGCTCATAATTTCACTAAGTATTTTCAAAATATGATGAAAGAACCAAAGCAAAGAGTAAAGTCTAGTCATTAATCCAATTCAACCTAGGTGTATTTGGTTAATTACTAGAGTGTTACAGCATGAGGGCATGCTCCAATTTATGTGTGGGGAAAGATAATGTGTATCTATGAGTGGCCAAAAAGAAATTCATCAAACAAGTGGCACACCAAGAAAATAAAAAAAAAAGAGTAAAAAAAAATTGGTTGAAGATATGCCATATTGAAATTAAAGGCCTGAAATTGTGATTAAGTTAGACAAAGTATACCCTTAGGCACTTGTGCTCTTGGTGTATGCATTTGTTCTCCTTTGACTAGAAGTTTAGCTCATTGGCCTATATATTTACCCACCTTCACCTAAGCCCCATTATAACCAAAGGTAAGTCCCCTTGATTTAGTTTGCATGTGTGCATGACAAAATGGAGAATAAGCCCCATAACAAGCCTATGGTAATGCATTTTCATTTGAGATGATTGATTATGCATCACAACCCCAAACACTTGAGTGAATGAGTGACAAACACTAACCTTGGGAGGATATTTTGTACTTGGTCCATGCAGCATGTATGTGGATTCTACCTTGTGTGTTATGTTGTTGTTCATACCTTGCTTGTTGAGATTCTTTTAATTGTTAGTGTGAAACTTACTGTTGTATTTCCAAGTTCATTGGATTGGTGTATTGTCATTTAATTCATGCATCAAGCATTTTAAGTGTTAGGAGTTTAGTGAAGTCCTTGTATACTGCTTATCATCCATGCTTTGGTTTGATCTTAGTTTTACATGAGGATATGTGAAAGTTTAGGCGAGTTTAATAAGGAGCATTTATGCCACTTATCTTGCTACAAAACATTAGCTTTTTGCATGAGTTTTATTGAGTTATTGATGTAATTAATTAGGATTTTGATTTATTCCACATTGTGTAATTTTGATATAATCATTGACTATTGCACTGATTTTTGGGAATAATTTGTAATTACACCCTATTGCGTTTAACTTGTCTCTTTGTGTATGGTTCTATGTACAGGAGCTTTGGATCAAGTGCAAAATGTCAAGAACAAGGCTGAAAACTTTTGGAAAGTAGCTTGGAGAAAGGAGAAGAGAATCATGGAAGCTTGCTCTCGGGTGAGCATTGCAATGCTAGTGAAAACTATCAATTTTTTTGGCCTCATCGTTCTGGTGAGCGCTAATGCTCTTGCAATGACGGGATATCAGTTCATTAATCTGTTTTGGGTCCCACTTTGGCCTATCTTATAAAGCAGTATATAAAGGATTGACACAAATGTTTACTCTAGTTTTAGACTCAATTTTAGGCTGCCACTTTTAGCTAATATTATTCTCTTTCTACATCTCTCTCTTCTTCTTCTCTACTCTCTCTTTCTCCCTTAGGGATTCCATAGATGAATTGTTTTGTTCTTGTTGATGGTAGCAAGGATTATTGCTATTATTTCTAGGTACTCTTTTAGAATCATTGATTGTAATCCTTTAGAGGTGGAGGGGTAGATTTCTCTTATTAGTGTAAGGATTTTCGGATGGATTGGGATGACATTTAAAACCCTTTGTTTATATTGAATATATTAGTTTTCTCAATATTCTTTAGTTTCTATTCTTATAATTATTGTGGTGATTACTATAATTTTTATTGAAATAACTAAATTGGAGATTGTCATTTAGGGAAACCCTTTGGGCATAAATTGATAGATCTATTAGTTTATATTTGAGGGAGAACATTGTAATTAACTTTCTGATTGGTAATTAGACTATAGCAATTGGTACCTTAAATCACTAATTTCCAATTAAATTGAGATCGTTTATTGGTTATTTTCATTGGTCAAATTCTAGAGATCGATTGATCACTAGTAGAATTGCTAGTGATTAATTACTACTAGCCACTAATTGATTCAATATTTAGTAAATGATAATTAATTCTAATGCTAGAAATACCTTGCACTAGTGCCTTCTTCGCGTTGCTATTATCTTGTTGCTATTATCTTTTAATTTAAATTGCTTAAATCTCATTCTTCAAAACCTCCAATTTTCCCAATAAAGTGTTTATGCCTCCTTGAAGAACAACCTAAGTTATGCCCTTTATTACATTTTTGCTACAACCTAGCATTAAAATAATTTTTAATTTAAGGAGGTAGGTGACAGGCCTTCAGGAAGCTCATTGTCTGCGAGAGTTGTTGCAAAAGCTATTGTGAAATAGAGGTTTCTGATGTCACCTTCAGAAACTATTTTTTACTTTCTAAACGAGGTTTCTGAATTTTTCCTTCTAGAAGTTAGAATGGTTGACCAAGTTGGCAGAAGACATGTCACGTCGGTCTTGATTGAGTTTGACTTTAAATTTGAATTTCAAATTTCCCTCCTTTTTTGGCAAAGTGCACCATTTCACTATTTAGTGAACTTTTTGAAGTATGGTATTAGTTCATTGATATATCGTTGATCTTTCAGACTTCAATCAGAAGTATGTAGATGATGATTTAATTGTGATCATGATTATTGAAGGTTGTAGAACACACTTGCTTCAGGAAAGGGTTGAAATCTTCACGAAGAGTACTTTATAAAGTTACGTGCTTCTTTTTGAAGATTTGAACCTTGGTTTCTCATGCATGATGGCTTTCTTCAGTATGTTGAGCATATATTTATTCTTTCCACGATATAATTTTCACTTCCATTAAGTTCCTATCTCTTTAAACGAGATAACACATGTTTGCACATGTCATGTGAAAATATTTGTGCTTTAAGAAACGTATTATGATCACATAAGGGCCTGTTTAAAACTTCAAGAAACTCAAGGAAACCATTAGTCTTTCTTCAAAATATTTTCTCTAAATTAGTTATGTTATCATTCAAAACATATTATATTAACATTTTCTGAAGGGTTCTGGAGCTAACAATCTCCCTATTTTTTATGATGACAAAACAATTTGAAGAAAATCATTTGAGGAGAGTTTGAAAGAAATATAAACAAGAATATATAGCATGATAACCATTATTCTTTCAAACCTTCATATGATATGCTTTTTAGAGAGTCATTTTCTTATGGCATGATATATATGAGATCGAGAGCGATATTAGCAAATACAGTTGTTTTTATATTTCATAAGATTTTTGAAGTTACTCAGAGTGCTTTTTGAGAGATATCAGAGCTTTTGAGAGATATCAGAGCAAGTTTGGGAAAAGATATGAGTGTCTAAGCTTTTTTAAAAAAAAATACAGCTTGATTTTTAGTCATTTTGACTTTTCTAAAATGACACATGTTTGAAAAGGACGAATAATACCTGTGATATATAATCTTATCTCTAAGTCCTTACTCAGCACATCTTTATCCAAAACAAGATTTTTGAAACATGATGCAATTTTGTGGTTAAAACCATGTAGGAAACATACATTGCACACACAAGAAGTTTTTGAAACTTAACAGAACTTATCATTATTATATCAAAGCATGTGGCATAAGTCTCTAAAGTTCAAGAAAACTGATTATAGATAAATCAGACCATATATTATTGAACTTGTGATTAGAAAGTTTCATATATGTGTGACATATCATGTATGTGCTTGAAAAACTTTAAGAACATGTAGCATGACATACATATCATACCATGTTAGCCTTATTGGCATACATATCAAGGCATGAAAGATATATATCTATATCAGAGCAAACAACTATGATATGTACTAGAGCTAATCATGCACAAGAGATACTGATATAGCTAAGAGTCAAAGCATGCTAATAATTTGAACGCATATGAGCGAGTGCTACGACATATAACGCATACATCACACCAGGATATGATTAGCTAAGCAAGATATATATATCATGTCAAAGAACTCATATAAGAGCAAGACATAATACTGAAAATAGTTAAAATAAGTGTATTAGAGCAACAAATAAAACAAATGTATCATAGCAATAATTAAAATAAAACTGATTATTCAAGAAACAAAAATAATGCAAATGCTGAAAAAAAATCTCTGAGTTCTCCTCCTCCATGATGTCCCCCAGTTCCTTAGCATAAGATTTTCTTCTTCATTCTTTCCCCTTTTTGTTATCACAAAAAGAGGGTGTGCAAGAATCCATGAATCACCATCATCAGCCCTCCTCTTTACTTCACGAAGGATCTCCTGAGGAAGAATTTATGTCTATGTGAATGACCGTCCATTGGTCCAGCCAATCATTCATGAGCGATGCTCTTGTAGTAGTAACTACACTTCAAAGTAGCTTGGAGGCAGTGTAGGTTGAGGTTGGCTTGAACATCCTGAGTAGGAGGTGGCTCAGGGATAGTAGGAGCAGGGATGGAAGGTTCTTCGACAAGAATAGGGATCGAATTAGCTCCAATAGTTAAGTCATTCTCAGGGACTTCACTTGGCTCTTCATGTTTTGAGGACTCTGACTCATAATCTAAAAACTCAGATGAAGAGGAGGATTCTTCTTCCCTCGGCTTAATTTTGATAACCTAAACGTTCTAGGCATATCAGAATATGAAGATTCTAACATTTCCTCATATTCTATTGATTCCTCTAAGCTTTTCTATTTTAATCACTTTTCTCTTTCTTCCCTCTCCTTAGCATCTGTAGAATCCTTTTCAAGAATAGTGCATCTTATTCTCAGGCTTTGTTATTCTCAGGCTTTGTTTCTTAACACTTATTGTGGCAGCACTAGTAGGTTTCCTTAGAGTCCTGAAGAAGTTGAAAAAGCACTCAGGACCTTCCATGTACTCATACCACTCGTTTTCTAACAGGTAGTTTAAGACCTCAAAGATTCTAGTTAACAGGACTCCGTAAAGGTCAATAGCAGTTCTCCTTTTCTCAAGAGAGATGGCACACAACATGTAATCAAAGATTGTCTGAGTAAGTTTACCTTCCTCTTTGTCAGGAGACAGGAGAGCAACATGAGTCCATCCCAACTAGAAGGTGGGTGTTTCCCAACCTTGGAAGGAAAGAGAACTGGATAATGGTGAAGACTTGCCTTGCCATAGAGGTCAACAATGTAGTAGACATCTCACTAGGTTGGTGTCTAGGAGAGTCCGTGAGACATCTGAAGACCTTCTTAGCTGTGACTCTAAGAGTCATGAACCAATCCCCTTCAAATAAGCATCTGAGTCCTATGTCAGGTGTTTGGATGATGTTGGAAAGATCAATTACGCTCAACTCCAAGTCAGGACCCCAGAGAGGACGTCAGGACGTAGTTAGTCACCTGTACAAGCTGGAATAAAAAGCGATCACCATCCCAGTGAAGACATGGTTAGATATGTTTAAAAATCCTTCTCATCCTTGGAAAGAGATAACTTCTAGCAAAATGATGACCTAAGTCATCAGTTCCCTACTCAGCCTTTTGCCAGGAGCTACTTTTCACTTAGCTTTTTAGCATAGTATTGTTGGGCAAGTGGTTCATTATACATGAGCAGAGTTCTCATGTTAGCAAGGTTTCCATTGAAGCGTTTGCCATCAACCATTGTTGGTTTGTGTTTGTATGTGAGGGTTGAAAAAAGAAGTTGATGGTTTAGAGGAAACTACAATTACATAGAAGATTTGTGAGATAGGAGAATATGAAACGGTTAAGGCTTGAGAGTTTAAGGTTTAAAACGAAGGAAGAAAAGTGTGACATGTGAAGAGTGGGGGATATAATGATTGAAGGTAAAGCAACATAGGAGAGAGAAACTCAAAAAATGGGAAATATCTTGCCTTTCATATTTTTCAGAAAGAGTGGTTTTTGAAGCTTGGAACCACTTGCTGACCTTTTCTTCATTTTCTGACCCATTCAGACAGCCTTCTTTTTCACACCACATATATCTTCAAATTCTAAACTCCTGCAAGAGCATATAACCCATTTTCTTACCCTCTCATCTTCTATCTGAGCTTGCATACTGACTTTCAGATCTTCAATATGATCCTTTGGCCTTGCAAACTGATCCTTCGATCTTGTAAACTGATTTTCTAGTCTTGCTAACTGATTGTCTTCATTTTGGGCTTCAGTTTGGAGGCATGAAGGGAGTATCTAGAGATTTTTATGCATGAATGCTTATGTAGATTTAAAAACTTTTAAGGTTTAAAAGCATTTTCAAAACACAAAATTGATCTTTAGCTAATGGTTTTGTGAATATATCAGACAATTGCTCCTAGGATTTACAAACATTAACTCAACATCTCCTTTTTTAACATGATCCCGAATAAAATGATGTTTAACATTGATGTATTTGGATCTAAATTGTTGGATAGAAGTCTTATCAAGATTAATAGCACTAGTGTTGTCACAGAAGATAGGGATTTTGGAGTACTTTAGGTGATAATCTTCTAGTTGGTTCCTTATCTACAGCATTGGGTGTAGCAGTTGCAATAGCTACATATTCAGCTCCGTGAAGAATGCAATAGTATTATGCTTCTTGCACGACCAAGTGATGAGGCTTTTTTCCAAAGAAATAGTAGCATCCATTAGTGCTCTTTCTTTCTACTTTGTCTCCAGGAAAGTCAGCATTCAGTACCTTACAATCTCACAGATGTACCTTTCTCGTACCGTAAGTCAAGATTAATAGTATCGGACAAATATCTAAAAATTCTTTTAGTAGCATTTAAGTATGATTGCTATGGATTAGATTGAAATCTAGCACAAATCCCCACACTTAATCATTCCTCTATAATCACTTTCTGATATTTTCTCACCATTCTCGTTAGCATCAATGACTTGAGACGGATGCATGGGGGCACTCATGGGTTTGGCTTGATCCATGTTAAACTTTTTCAAAAGCTCTTTTGTATATTTTTCTTAATAGATCAAGGTTCCTCCCGTTTGTTGTTTTATTTAAAGACTAAGAAAAAACTTGAGTTCGCCCATCATACTCATCTCAAATTCACTCTACATTAATTTTGAAAACTTTTCACATAGAGAATGGTCAGTAGCACAAAATATAATATCATCAACATATATTTGGACTATCAAAAGTGATTATCATATTCAAGAGTAAAAGAGTAGTATCAATATTATCTCTCTTGAACCCATTCTTCAGGAAAAAGGTACTTAGTATTTCATACCAAGCTTACGGAGCTTGTTCAGACCATATAGTGCCTTTGTTAACTTGAAGATATGGCTGGAAGGTTTTCACTCTCAAAACCAGGAGGCGTTTCACATATACTTCCTTAGAGAGGAATCCATATAGGAATGCAGACTTGACATCTATCTGGTAAAGAGTGAATCCCTTATAGGCAGCAAAGGCAAGTAGCATTCTTATGGCTTCAAGCCTAGCTACTAGTGCAAAGGCTTCATCATACTCAATTCCATCTTGTTGATTATAACCTTGTGAAACCAATCTTACTTTGTTTCTGATGACTTTGCTAACTTCATCGAGCTTGTTTTTGAACAGCCATTTTGTACCGATGATGATTTCCCTTTGGGCTTTTCAACGAGCGTCTAGACTTTACCTTTCTCGAACTTGGTCAAATTCCTCTTGTATAGCATTCACCCAACTTTGATCATTCAAAGCTTCTTCGATACATTTAGGCTCAATGGTGGATATGAAAGCATAGTTCGATGTATTTTTGAGGGATGGTCTTATTCTCATACCCTTGGAAATGTCTCCAAGAACTTTTTTTATGAAAAACTACCTTTAAATCAAAAGCTCCTTTTATAGTTTATGTGGCCTTGATATTCTTCAATTTCTCTTTAATCTTCAAATTACTCTTTTTCATGCTCAGAAATGTCGCTTTTTGATGGCTTTGGAGTCTTGAGCAAGCTTTCTAAGTGTCCTTGTTCTGGAGCTTACTTTCTGAAGGTTGAGCTTTCATCTGCTTACTTTCTAGGCTTCCTTGAGACTTAGCTTCTCAAGATTCCCTTCCAGCTCTTCAAGATCATCAGCAAAATCTTTCTTGAGCTCTTTGAACTTGATGTGGATGGTCTCTTCTACGGATAGCGTTCTCTTGTTATATACTCTGTAAGCTTTGGAGACAGAAGTATCCTAGGAAAATCTCATCATCAAATTTAGGATCAAACTTTGCGAGTTTGTCCCTAGTGTTAAGAATAAAATAAGATGAGCCAAAGATATGAAAATAAGATATGTTGGGTTTTCTACTCTTCCATAGCTCATAAGGAGTCTTCTTGATGATTAGTCCTAGAAATATTTTGTTTTGGATATAGCACAAGGTGTTTATAGCCTGTGCCCAAAAATCTTTTGATAAATCACTTTCTAAAAGCATGGTTCTAGCCACCTACTAAGCTTCTATTTTTTTTTTTTCTACAACCCTATTTTGTTAGGGAGTTCTAGGTGCATAGATGTAATACCCCAGATTTTCAAAAATAAATAAAATGTCAGAATTTTTTTTTTGAACAAAGAAAGGTGCCAGTCACCTTACCTGTCATTCCAGGTCTGAATTTTGCTAAGTCTGGACCCTACATGTCCTTGGAAGGCTATATATTAGAGCCATTTTCTTAGGGCCAAAAGTCCCGATAATTATTCCCTAGAGAAATGCGTTAAAAAAAGATTTTTAACGAATTTTATGAAACCCTTAGTACTCCGTTTTTAGTTTGCAATTTTACAAAATCATAAGATTTTCCAAATTTGAACTAAAACCCAAAAATGAGATTTTGATTTGTTGGGATTTTGATTTTATTTGAATTCAAATGGGGTATTCCCTCATTTACATTTATGTTTTAAATTTAACTTAAAAGTAAGAAATGTAAATGAGTGATAGATCATTCTGAGCATTCTGGAGAGTGCTACAGTGCTCCTTAGCGTTGTAGTGGTCCACAAAAATAGTAAGGCAGGACTAGGGAGATATTTGCGCTTAGCGCTGTTGCTGAGAATGACCGTTTGCGCTCTCGGTGAGCACTGGAGCCGACAACGCTATAAATATCCCTCTCCGAGTCCAAAACATTCCAGAACATTTCTCCTCTCCATCTCGTGAAAACTTCAACTCCCCACCCTTTTCACCCTCCAAACTCCAATTTCTTCCATTTCTTCAAGTTTAACCGTGAATCTGTCATTCTTAAAGCTTAAAGGTATGTTATTCTCTTGGTTTTGCTTCATTCCCTTCAAGTTTCCTTGGGTTGTAGGTGGTTCTCTAAGCTTCTTAAGGGAGAAGCTTTCTAACTTGCTAAAGAGGGATTCTTGAGGTTTTAGAGGTTAATCTAGAATTCTGCTACCTCTATAGATAGTGGAGTCATTTCCTCTAGAGGTCTAGTGTGGGACTGCATTCTACCTTCCAGGTGAGTGGGTTCACATCTGTGACTCTTATGTTATACATCAGAGTTATTTTCACGAAAATATGATTTAATGCTTGGTTTTAGAAATACGTATAAAGATTTGAGATTTCTACTGGTTTATATATTTTGAATTGTTGGTTTTCGAGCATGAAATGTATTTTTGATAAAACTCATGGGACTATATTTGTTATAATGGTTTTATATGGAATTGAGGATATATGTAACTGTTAGAGGGTTTTATAATTGTTTACTGATTTTGGAATTGATTTATGCTTATGTTATGGTTTTACACCAAGATATGAAGTTTAGAGAGAGATTGGAATTATGGTTTTAGCATTTTTGTAATTTTAGAATATGATATTGAGTTTTTCCTAGTTTATAAAAAGTTAATAATTTGAACTATATTTGAAAGGTTGATCAAAATGTTTTAGAGTTTGATAAGTATGTATACGTTTTAGATTTATGACCAAATATGAAGTTAAAGAAGAGAATGGAATTAAGAGTGCAAATTTTGCTATTTTGAAATAAGATATTAAGTTTTCTAGATTATGAAAATTTTGACAGTGGGAAATGTGTTTTTGGAAGATTAATCGCTAAGAGAATTTTAGAGCTTGAATCTTCATGAGATTCAGAACATTACGGCTACATACTCTGGAGGTTTGGAATCTCAATGTCTACAAAGGGTGATCCCTTGAACATGGATCCATAGCCACAAATATGCTAAGGTCAGTCTGTTAGAATCAAATGGATTCAAGTTTTCAAAATATAACGAGTTTATTGTGGATAAAGAATAATAGAGTTTTAGACGAAAAAGGATTTTAGAGCATGAATCTTCATGTGACTCAGAGTAGTTGGTGGATACATATTCTGTGGACTTGAAATCACTAAGTATGGTTTCATAGTCAAGTTATGCTAAGGTAAACTGTTAGAGTTATAGAGATTCAGCTCTAGAGAATAAAATGGTTTTAAGAAGTTTCAGACTAATTTAGGAGATATAGAGAAACAAGTTATGTGTTAATGGCAGGAAATCTATTAACCTTGGTACCAAGCATGCCCGGGCTAGAGATTCAGAGAAGGGACCTAGTTAGGTGCCCATTATTGTTACACTGGAACTAGAGATTTATATTCAGGGTTTTGTTACGTCACAAATATTGTGTGAAACCAGAGAGAGATTTCTGTTTCTTAGGAGCTATGTTATTATGAGTTTAATTTATACCAGGTACGAACGTTAGTTAATGTAATGGTTTTTTGGTTGGTGAAGTAATCATTTGAAAGTATGAGAGAATTTATGATTTTAAACTTATATGATTTCAGAAACGATAGAGAATAGAGGAAATTACTTTTGAAACGATAAAAGTATTAATCGAATATATAAATACATATATAAAAGAAGAAAAATGATTTCAGAGAAAGTGATTAGAGAAATTATTTTAGATAATTTGATATATATATATATATATATATATATATATATATATATATATATATATATATATACACTTATAAAAGAGTTTATGGGATTTTAGACATGATTTTTGGCATATTACTGTTTTATGATTTCATGCATTATTTTCTTTGATGTCCCATGAAAGGGGTTTCAGGTGAGAATTCACTCACTGAAGTTTTGGTGACAAAATTCACCCTTCTACTTTCTCTCATTTTTACAGATAAGAACAATGGCAGCAAATCCTACATAGCCATGGTAAAGTGCTAGAGGGTAAGCTTCACCAGAGTGAAGCATTCCAATTCTGGTCTATTTAGAGTGCTCCAGGATAAGTGCAAGCAGATCCCAGACCTAAGGTATGGGATGTTTGCATTCAGCATATTAGGATAGAAATTTAAAGTGTATTTCAATGTTATTTCAATGATATGAACGATTTTGTGATTCTAACTGAAAGAACATTATGAGTTTTCAGATATGATTACTTTGATTTCAAGAAGAGGTGATTTGTATGTAGAAAAAAGACAAATGTTTTCTATTTTTCATGATTTTAAGAATAGAGCATGCATATAAAGGCAGTCAAAGGTTCCAAGGTTGACATGAAATGAGATTTCTCACGTGCCCACGTGCCCAGGTCGGGTCGTGAAAATAGAACTCATGAGAGACGTCATGTTTTCCACAAAACATTTTGAAAACATGATTTTCAAATTCTCCTCCATGATTTGATCTTATAGAGGTGATTTGAGAATCTTTTCATGCAAACACGTTTTGCAAAAACTTTGAATCTTTCAACCACTTCGTCCTTAGAAGCTAGGAAGATAACCCATGTGAATCTAGAAACTGTCCACGATGACAAGTCAATATCTCTTTCCAACAAGACTTGCAGTCTTGGTTGGCCCAAGAGATCCATGTGTAAAAGCTCAAATGGCTTAGTGGTTGAAACCACATTCTTGTTGTGGAAAGAAGCTTTAGTTTGCTTGCCTTTCTCATAGAAATCACAAGTTGAGTCCTTGTCAAATCTAATCTTAGGTAGACCTTTAACAAGCTCTTTTTGAGATAGCTTAGAAATAAACTTCATATTAGCATGTCCAAGCTTCTTATACCACAACCACTTATTATCCGCGAAGGATGCAGACATTTCATATCTTGATCTAGAAGGTCATCTAAGAATAACACATAAGTGTTATCATGCCTTTGCCAGATAAGATGACTTGTCCTGAGGTGGGATTTACTATCTTGCATGCATGAGCATTAAATAAAATATTAAAGCCTTGGTCACAGAAGTGGATGATACTTAACAAATTATGAGCCAGACCATTAACAAGCAAGACATCGAAAATTTGGTGGGATTCATCCTTACCAACATTTCCTATCCTTGTGACCTTGGCCTTACCTCCATCAGCAAACTTAATTGAGCTAGAGTTCCTGGGCTTCAGGTTTCTAAACCATCTTCTGGATCTGAACATGTGTCTAGAGCCACCACTATCCATGTACCACTTGTTGTCCTGATCAACGCGTTCTCAGACATACTTGCAACAAAGACAATTTTTAATTTAGGTACCCAAACTTTCTTAGGTCCTTGTGGGTTAGATTTTTGAGGAGGTAGTTTCCCAACCTTTCTAATAGATTTCTTTCTCATGAAACACTTGTCAGGTGGGTGTCTTCTCTTATGACAAAAAGTACCAGAGACTTTGTTCTTGACTTTCTTTGATCAGGTTACCTTTCCTTTTTCATCCATTTCCTCTTCATATGCTAACCCCATTTTTTTTTTTTTTGAAAATATGGCCTTTGACCTCCAAGCAGTTCAAGATTCCTTGAACCATTAACCATTTTTTCAAGGTCAAATTTTAAAACCTTTGAAGTTCTCTAGTTAGAAATAATTTTCTAGTCTTCTCATTCTTTTAGAGAATTCCACTCAAAGGCATTGAGCTTTATATTTAAAACTTTGTTTTCACCTTTTATTTCTTCCATTTCAAGCCTTAGATTTTCAGCTTCTGATTGGTCATCTTTAGTTCTAAAACAACTTTTTGATGGTTCGTCTTTAGGTTAAAATAATGAGAGGAAGAGTTTGAGCGTTTTTTAGCAGTTCCTCATATAAAACTAATAGTTCATCATAAGTAGGATCAGGATTAGAGTTATTTACCATAGGTTCACCTTTTGAAGTATAGTTTGCCATGAAGCATAGGTTAGCAACATCGTCTAGCTCTTTGTTACCTTCTGATCCTTCCTTTTCTTTTAGTGTCACTCTAGGTAGACAACATGCTTTTCTTCTTAGAGACGAACTTCTTCTGTGGACCCTTGAGTTAGGGACATTCAAGTTTGAAGTGTCCTTTTTCACCACAATTGTAGCAAGTGATGCATTCCAGCTTTCTCTTTCCCTTCTTATCCTTCTTGAGGTTGATGTCTCTTCTTTTCTTTGATCTACCTTTCCAGGCTTTTGACATCTTCCTCATCGGCATGGAAATCTCATCTCCATTTTCTTCTTTTGTCTCCTCATCAAATTCTTCCTTATCATCAGAGGTCTCAACAACTTTCATGGCTTTGCCTTTATTTTGTTTCTGATGAGATTACTTCAAGGCCATGGACTTGCTCTTCTTAATGGATTCACCATGCATTTCAGAGAGAACTATCTCATGAGTTTTAAATAACCTAATGAGTACGTCCAGCTAAGAGTGTGAAGGTCTTTGGCTTCTGAGTGGCTATGACCTTGGGCAGCCATTTTGTAGGAAGGCTTCTTAAGATTTTTCTAACTATTTTTGAGTTAGAATATCTTTTACCTAGACCTTTTAGTTAGTTTATGATATGCATAAACCTTGTAGTCATATCATCAATGCTTTCTAGTCTGTCATTTTAAACAATTCATATTGATAGACTAGCATATTGATCTTTATCTCTTTGACTTGATTAGTTCCTTCATACAACATATGCATTCTGTCCCAAATCTCCTTTGTCATGTCGCAAGCAATAATTTTATCATATTCGACCTTGCTCAGTGCATACATGAATAGGTACTTAGCTTTTGAGCTCAACTAAACTCTGGCTTTATGTTGTTCTGTCCATCTACTCCAGGGGACTTCTCTCAAGGTGGATGATGCGTCTTCTTTTCTAAGGCTTCCTCCATCGGAACGTAGTCTCCTTTGGGATGATCTCCCACAAGTCAAGACTTGTGAACTTTATGAACAACTCCATACGATCTCTCCAATATACATAGTTCCCACCATCAAAGAATGATTGTCTATTGATAGAGTGTCCTTCTATTATATGAATGTTCTATGCCATAACTCCTTAGGATCTTTATCCTCTCCAGTAATTAGAGTGCTCAACCCCTTAGAGGCCTAAGCTCTAATGCCACTTGTAAGTAGAAAGGCGCACGAGAAGGGAGGCTTGAATCATGCTTAGCCTTTTCTTTCCTTTTCTTTTCAGAAAAAACTTAAACAAAAACTATCAAGTATAGAACATGAACTTAGCGGAAACACGTTAGCTACATTAGAAAGTAACTTTCTAAACTAAGATATTCAATAAAAGCGTGTAAATGAAATATTTTCGGAAAACATAGAATAATAGTCACAATGCAGTAACAAAAATAGAGATAAAGGGGAAGAAGATACTTCATAGGAGATTTTATCCTGGTTCGGCCAAATCTGCCTATATCCAGTTCTCAATAACTGTTGAGTTCTATTAAAAACCTTTCTCAACTTGAGAAAGTTGGATAGTCTTTGAAGTAGCCTTTCTAAGCTCTTACCTGTGACTAGCAAGTACACTCTACTATCACAACCCGAGTAGTCTTTGACCAGCTTCTCCAAGCTAAATCGATGACCAGCAAAAAACTCCACCGTGACACATGAGTTGTCTTTAACTAGTCTCTCTAAGCTAAACACATGACCAGGAGATCAAACACTGTCATGTTATAAGTAGTCTTTGACTAGCCTCTCCAAGCTAACTTACAACGATTACTAACGGATTAGGGTTGCAAAGGTTTGTGTTTGGGTTTATCACTCAACACTAACCAATGCTTAAGTTTTCATAAGATATATAATGACAAACCTGGAAAACTTGAATAACTTCTTTCTATGATTCTTCTTAGGACGAAAATATGAACTACTACGAATATAGAAAGAAGATTTTTACAAACAAGAAACTGAGTACAAGAAGTAATGAACTTCACAGAAAGATAAAGAGAGATTTTCAGCATTTCAGCTCTTTGATTCAGCAAAAGTCTTCTATCATTGAAAGCACAACATCTGTATTTATAGACAATTTGTATTTGTGATCGTTGCCCTTGATCTTTTGTCCAAGTGACACATGTTGATCATTTGTTTATGTCTTGGAAAAATAGTCTAGAGAAGTAGTTCATTGTCTGTCAAAGCTGTTATAGAAGCCGTTGTGAAATAGAGGTTTCTAATATCACCTTCAAAAACTACTTTTTACTTTTTGAACGAGGTTTTTAAACTCTTCCTTTTAAAAGTTGGAATGGTTGATCAAGTTGGCAGATGATATGTCACGTCAATCTATGAAGGTTTTGACTTTAAACTTAAACTACTATGAAGTGAACTTTCTAAAGTGCGGTATCAGTTCCTTGATATAACTTCAATCTTTCAGACTTTAATCAGGGTAGCTAGATGATGATTTGACTACGATCATGATTATTGAAGGTTGTAGAATACACTTGCTTTAGTGATGGGTTGAAATCTTTACTTGAAGAGTATTTTGAAATCGTGTGCTTCTTCTGAAGATTTGAGCTTTGGTTTCTCATACATGATGGTTTTCTTCTGACGTTGAGCATATATCTGTTGTTTCCATGATATAATTCTTACTTCCACTAAGTTCCTATCTCTTTAAACTAGATAACACATGTTTGCACATGTCATGTGAAAATATTTACGCTTTAAGAAGCGTATTATGCTCTCATAAGGGCCTGTTTAAAACTTCAAGAAACTCAAGGAAAATATTAGTCTTTCTTCAAAATATTTTCTCTTTATCATTCAAAATATATTGCATTAACACTTTTGAAGGATTCTGGAGCTAACATACTATAGGGCTGTTGCAAGGTCTCCTTCTAAGATTACACATTGATCTGTCCTAGGGCTTGTTAAGGGGTTGTAAGAGGGCTACAACACTCAATTTTTTTGTTTACCTTCCCAATTTTACTCATCCTCTATGCCCTTTACTTTATCAAACCTAATAAAAACACCTAAAAACACTAATAAACTACCAAAAACCATGAAAGATAAGATAAAGCTAATAAAATGACAACACACAAAAATCATATGACCAAATGAAGGAAAGTAATATCAATTTGGGCGTGAAATGCATAAGCTTTTATCAAATATCACACATATAGAGTATAGATAAGGGTGAGCTTTGGTTATACCTGAACCTTTTAGTAGATAATAAACACTTTTATTTTAGGGATTTATTATCTTTCTAGTGTAAGTTAACACTATGTCAAAAGTCCAATTATGTTCAAATTTCACTTAGGTGGCATGTGGTTTGCAGCTTAGGAATAATATTATCAGGAATGCTTATGCAATACAAAGATGTTTTGTATGCAAATTAAATACCAAGTGACATTTTCAGCAATACAACTTATTATTCCAAAAACACCCATGACAAAATGGTGTCGACTAATGGTGGTCCAGCTCAATCACCTGTGGTCTAGGCTTGATAGGCGGTGATTCGATGCTAGCTGTAGTGGTCCGATGGTTGTGATAGTTGTTCAAAGTTTAGAGGTTGGGGGACATTTAGTCTTTTCATTTTCTGAAATATTCCCTTCCTATGGAAATCTTGAATTCCCCAATTTCCCATGAGGAAGGATGAATAAAAATGAGCTCATTTTCATTCAAGAGAATACAATTTCCTAAGAGTATTTTTCTATTTGCAAACCAAATACGGGAATATTTCATTCCTATCCTTAAATTTCTGGGAATATCAAAGCAATCCACAAACCATACATCCCCTTAGTTTTATTTTACACATTTTCATACTACATCTATAATTAAAAGTTTTTGGAGACATTTTTTTTAAAAGTATTATTCTTACATAAAACTATGCTTTCATGTATACCTGAACAACGAAACTTGAATTGAAATCAATTTGATTAGGTATTTCTTAATTAGTTTTGCTATTGATTTGGTAGTGATATTCTTATATTTATAGCAGGTCATGTATCAAAAATTAAATAATAACTAAACAATTTATAAAACTTTCCTCTTTTTTCACGTTAATTTATAAAACTTTCTCAATTCATAATAAATATCTATGTATGAATATCATAAAAATATATAGTATAACTCGGCAAAAAAAATTAGAATGTAATATAAAAATTATATGCAGTAGTCATCAAAAGCTAACTTATTACCAATGAAATGGAAGCATTTTGAACAATAATAGGGATCACATGCATCAAACATGAAACTTCAATAACAAAATAAATACTTCCAAAGTTATCTTGGTACATATATAAATTTTGAACCATTATAATTTGAATCAAGCTCAACATAGACCAGGTAAATTGTCCCAAGAGTAGCAGCCCGAGTTTTCATTATGGTTTGTTGTGTTGGTGAGAGGAAATAATGAAGCTATGGGCTTGATATCAAGTCCAAAATTGTCATCTGTCACGACACAAGAAGATTGGGCATTGGAGATTTCTGTTGCACTGTTATGATGCCAATCCTGACCTTGCATGTTGGAAGGCATTACAGTAAGCAGTGTTGACAAGTCCTCATTCATGGATTTGCTTAGGTCTGTTGCTTCTTCCTTTGCTTTCAGTCCTGCACAGATCATGTAAATAGAATTGATTATTAGATTATCAACCTCAAAAGTTCATGTAACCAAATATGGTCTACATTACATATACCCATCCCAACCACATGAATTAACACAAGTTAATTCAAGTATTCATAAATGACTAAGATTCCTTTGTAAGTATTTATTAAAGAAACAGTTCAAGTTTAATATTTTTAGAGTGTAATGTAATAAAAAAAGTTTATGGTGGAAAAATAGAAGTTTATTTTTTTCAACTCAAGGTAGTGTTAATGGCAATGGCATAGTACTATTTATTTTTAAGTTTTAATGGAATTAACAACAGCAGCAGCAACAACAATAATAATAATAATAGAAATGATTTACAGTAATTGCCAAGGCACAAAAGTTGTATATTCCCTTCTTTTTTAACACAATAATATTCTTATCCCAACATGCCAAAGAATACCATCTATTTTAGCACATATGAAGCTAAAATAGAATTCAAAAATATGACCAACATCATTCCAATTTCAGGATAATTTTTTATTGACTCTAAAGATAACCCTTGTAGGTCAAAGTAAAAGTTAATTTATGGAATCACACAACATATAAAAGGTAGAAATGCATTATTGAGACAAAAAAAAAATGGAATGCCAAAATCAAATAAATCTTATATGTTATTTAATAGTTCAAAGTTATTTACGCGTTAAAAATAAGCATCAAGCGCGGACACAACATACCCTTCCTTAATTCAAATTTTGATAAACAAATAGTAATACTATATTTGGTAAGAAAGCCAAATTAAAATAATCACCTTTCTCTTACTCCTGTTAGTGCATATAAAAATTACTTTATTATGCTATTAAACGTCAAATTTGTTAAAAGATAACGATTGAGTACAAGATAAAATCACACAAAACTTTCTAAATTTCCATGAAAACTTTAAAGACTTTATTTTCTAGCAATAATAAATAGAACTAAATTCAATAATAATAATAATGTATATAATAGCATAAAATTGGGCTGAAGTAGGAAAATAGTGGTCATGCAAACCATAAATTCTCTTAGTCTTCTAGTTTATGCACGCACACAGAACGAAAAAAAAGAATTGAACTTTTGTAAGTCAAACAACAACAATCAAACAAAACATAACCAAGATATACTAAAGTGATTATCTATCAACAAACCATAATAATATAGCAATATGACCTGAAGTCGAAGACCAGTAAAGAGAGCTAAGAGGCAAGTCATCAAAGCCTTGGAATCCATCAAAGACATTATTATTTCCTTCATTCAAGCTCAGGTAACTTCGCTTCTTCGAATTGTGACCAGATGTCAGGGCCTGAGCTTCAAATAGAAGATCCCCCAACAACCCACTATTGGTCTGCAAAGAAGGATCATTGAACTCAATATTAAGCTTATTATTAACCTCTGGCTCTACCTGTGAATAATGGTTTGAGGGGAGCTCAAACTTGGCTGGGAAAGTAGAATGGGAAGAAGAAGAAGAAGAAAACCCCCGGTTAGAATCTGACAAAGGGGTCTGGAAAAAATGGGAGAAACTGGAGTTGAGTTGAACTGGGAACCTAAATCCATCAAGATCAGCTACTTGGGTGGTGGTGGTAGAGGTCATGGGGGATTCATTGACCATGTTTCTGGTGGGAGAGACCTGAAGGTTGTAGCTTGGAGAGGAGCGGTAACGCTTGAAGCGAAGTGGGCTACACAGCAAAGGTGTGGGTCTCTGGAAGGTGAAGGGGAGAGAAGAAGAGATGGGGGAATGTGAAGATGAGAGATGGGAAGGTGTTGGGTCTAAGAAGGTGTGAGAGGAATAGGATGGTGCCCTATGCTGGAGTGGTGAAGAGAGGGGAGAGTGGTGGTGGGGTGTGGTTGTTGGTGAATGGAGGTGGTTTTGGTGGAAAAACTCAAACTTGGTGGCAACAGTGTTGACATTTGATCCTGATGGGGTAAGGCATGGGGATGGGGTGGTTGGTGTTGTGGGATGGTCATGGTCATCTGTGTACAGAGGAAGGCCTTGTCTTTGGCGCCTCTTCACCCTTGTGTTCCAATAGTTCTTGATTTCATTATCAGTTCTCCCAGGTAACTACAGTACGAACCACCAAAACAAAACCAAGAGTTCGTTTAAAGCATAAACACGAAAAAATAAAATAGCTAAATGGCTTTGGATTCAGGCATGATTTTGTAATTTCAATATGTTATTAGAGATGTAGTCTCCACAAGCACATCGTGATAATGATTGTAACTATATCAATCACATTTACACGCAGTCTTTATATTAAATAGTAATGGCAACATAATTGCAACTGCAATTAAAAACAATAGACTTTGTAAATTTTATTTGAATCAATCCAGAGGTCAATAGAGGAGGAAAACAAAGAGAAAAATAATGAAGAAGTGGTAATTGTGGGAAATTGAGAGTGCATACCAAAGCAGCCATTCGAGCCCATTTGTTGCCAAACTGAGAATGGAGTGCAATGATGAGCTTCTCTTCCTCCTGAGAGAAGGCACCTTTTTTCAAATTGGGTCTCAAATGGTTAGCCCATCTGAGCCTACAACTTTTACCACATCTAGCCAGCCCTGTGTTCCTTTGCACCGCATTCCAATTCCCTTCACCATGCTTTGTCACGTAATCAATTAGAATGGCATCCTCCGCGGCTGTCCAAGGACCCTTTTTCAGAGTTATCTCCTCCACCCCACCACCACTCTCCCCACCACCACTCCCACCACCACCATCCCCACCACCACCGCTACCACTGCCACCTCTTTCTGTGCCACCAATCATTCCATGAAACCCGCTTCCATCATTTGTTGCATCGTTAATGGTTACCATATTCTCCATCAACCTCCAACTTTTGTATTTAATTTGTGTCCAAATATAGGCACACTAGTCCAGCTTCTCCCTCTGTATATGCAAATATAGTAATTAAATTATGCAGTTGCTATCCTGCTATGTATTTTCATCTGTTGTTTCCTCATATAAGCACAATGATGTTATATCTCTCTAGTTGATAACTATTTGCAGGCTATGAAATGAAGTGTAACTTCCTCTCCAACTTTGAAACAATATAGGAAATGGTTTGAAGGCAAATCTTCCTTACCGAAGCAATAATGTTCAGTAAGAAAAACTGCCAAGAACTATGAGAAATGAATCTTCAGCAATGAAAAGCTTTTTATTTTTTCGAAGTTACTATTGATGTTTGTTAATGGGGAAGTTTTGATCTTAAGCATCTAAAGAGGGAGAGTATGGTGGTAGTGGTGGTGGTGGTGGTGGTGGTGGATAATTGGAGACGATGATGATGATGGGATGTTATGAATGTGAAGGGTGGTGGAGATTATGTTAGGTAGGTGCAAATAAATCCCACAGGCATCAACTGAATGTTAAGGGGTTTGTGAAAAGGTGGAAGGGACAAATTTAGAAGGGTTGCTAGGTTTGCGCTTCCGAGATACCCTCACAACCAATGGTAGAAAATTGTACAGCGTTATCTTACCTATTATACAGTAAAGAAACTTGAAATTTATAACAACTTAGTTGTTTTGTTCCAGCATGTTTTGCTACTACATACAAAGGGAAGAATGGATTGTATATGAAAATAACAGGACACAAAACAACTGTGAGCAGCCAAGCTTGGTGCTGAAAATAGTATATCCATCACAAAGGAGCAGTGGAGGGATGAACTTGGATGTGTATATGCATGTATCATGTGGCATGCATTCTAACTTGTGAGTGTAGAAGAGTACTCTCTACCTGCTTCGATGTTTCCTTTCCCTATATAGAAAGTGGCACAAAAATGGGGGTGGCGGGGAATTAGTCTAATGAAAGGGTTCAACACAACTATATAATATCAATACTTATATAATATCTTTGTATTTATATTTTTACATATTTAACTAATTTTTTAAAGATTTATGCATTACTTTTCTTTAAACTTTTTTAGTCTTGTCTATTTTAAAATAATTATTGAAAATAATAAATAATTCTTCTTAATTACCAAATAGATGAGAGGAAAGGAGAACATGTAAGACTTATATTTTCTTATATATTATTTTGTTAAAAAGAATTACCTTATTTACCGACCATGTCATATCTTATTAAATGCTAGGAGTTAGTTATACCATGCAACCGAACAAATCATAGTTCTAAATGACTTTCTATCTTCTATAAAAGGCTATTCTTATGCTACTTATTGAAGACAGGTAACATTTCTATTAACCATAGCATACGAGAAAATTGTTCCCTATCAAGATCTACACACTTCTAGGAAGTTCTTGCCAATAAGGTTGAGGATATATATAATGTCCTAATAGTGCCTTATGTGGGAAAATGACAAGAAAACATGTGTTACAATCTTTAAAAACATGAAACTTGAAGGGTAAAAAAAAGTCTGAAGACCTTTCCCCTCAACTTCCATGGCCGTCGTTCTTGACTTCTGTGTTCGATCCACCATGTCCCAAGCCAAGTTCCAACTCTCTGACATCGTTGGCGTGGGTGCATTAGGACCAGACCCACTCCCTTGGCATCCCCTTCTCTATCCTTGACCTTGATGACAACCCTCGCCTCGATCTTGCCATCGACGACACTGACGAGGTCGACCTCAACCTCACCAAGGGCCGCGGCGGTGCACGCCCTTCTTCACGATGCCGAGCTTGTGTCTGGGCTTGGTGGCAATAGCCTCGCCATGCCGTTGGAGATGGTTCAGTTATGCTGGATGTATAACCTGGTAGAGATGGAGCCCGGGCTTCAGAGTTTCTTTTTTATTATTATTTTCATGTTTTTGGAGAGCGACCTGAATGAATGGTAAGGTTCCTTGTTTATGGTATAGGTCATGGGTTAAATTCTAGAGGCAGCCTCTCATAAAATGGAATAAGACTTATACATCTATCCTATTTAAATTCTATCTGGTGGAAGTCTTGGTCCAACTACTTTTATTATTTTTATGCTGTTAAAAATTTGTAACAAATGTTTTCTTTTCATTTGCCCACTTAAGCTAGGCACCATATTCCACTAGCACCGGAGAATGCATACATATATTTTTGACTGAGTCCAGAAGAATTAAATCAAAAATAAACAAAAACTTATTCTTTTTGACCCCTGTTCCAAAGTTCAAAAGATTAAAAATTAAAAAATAATTTAAGAATTAGATTGCATTAATTAGAATATCATTCATCAGCATTTTTTTTCAAATTAGTTTCAATTAAGATTGTTAATTGGTTCTAATCAAATTAATTTTCATCGATCAACACCAATCATTTCATAAGTATATTTATTTCAAAATATGTATAAATAGACTTTGTCTCTTAACCAAAAAAAAAAAAAAAGTAAGGAAACAAATTAAAAAAATAGCATATTTTTGTGTGTGTTTAGGAGTGCCATTAAAACAACTTTTATGGCCATTTCTTGAGTTATCTAGATAATTTTTCTTTACAATTTAGCTTTCATTTTATGATGCAAATTAGTCATTTGTTTATTAATGTTCCTTTATCATCCCATTAAACAATGAAAAAAAGAAAAAAGAAACATCACCGTACTACACTGCCATTGAACTCATCTCATTTTTTATTTCCTAACTTCCGGTTTAGAAAATCAAGCCCAATAGAGTATAATACCCCGACTATAAACATTCCATATAAGCTAAGAAAAGGCCTCTAATATTGCTTTTATAATCAAATTCTAGTTTCCAATTATGCTATGTGAAAATCATAATACAAGTTTTGAAATATAGTTTTATTCTCATGCTGCTAAACGTAACTTTTGCCAAGTATTTTACAAATATCTCGAGGTAAATATGTTCAATTTCTGTCATTTTTATACCATTAAAAAGTTCACCCAATTTTCTACAAGTGTTATTTGTAATTTTGAGACCAAATTCCAACGATAGTGGAAGTTATCGGCGAACTAAATCCCAAGTTAAAACAAAAACACGAAAAAAACTAAGGAAAAAATGAAAAAGAAAATATAAAAATGACATGTATATAAAAGTAGCATGCAGCCGCACGGAACAGTGGCCATGCGCAATCTACTCCTTTGAGCGTGTGGATACACTGGTGCACACCATTTATAAATATCAATGAAATTATTTTTTATTGATCTAACCATTGAATTATAATTATCTATTATAAATATTATTTATATTAAATTTCATAAAAATTGAATATCAATAGCAATACAATTATGTAGCTCTTATTTTTATTCATTTTAAGTATATATATTACATTAATTTTTAAATATATAAAAATTATGCCAAATAATTTTAGATTAATTTGAAATTTTACATATTTTATCTATACGATGTGAGCTTTAAATCCAATGGAGATTTTTTAAAAATTTACACCAATAAAAAGTTATTTAATGGTGTAACTTTGGTTAAAGTTATACTAGTATAACTTGATCTTAACTCATATATATATATATATATATATACCCAAATTAGTTCTCTCAAAAATATATTGAGGGACAAATTAATCCCTCATAATTTAAAAATCCCAAATTGATCCCCAATATTTCAAAAAATGGGACAAAGCGGTCCATTCATATAGTTCTTACAATGACAAATCGGTCCCTCCATACGTTATATAGAACTATATGAAGGACCAATTTGTCCCTCATTTTTTGAAATATGAGGGACTAATTTAAGACTTTCAAAATTTGAGGGACCAAATTAAGTATTTTCATTTTTTATTTACTAATATATATTTGACACATTATAATACTCTCAAACATTCTCCTATGAACCCTAGCCATCTAAGGATTTCTTTTTCAAAGAGAAAAACACAATTTTTCTCAGTCATCTCCATTAATCTCTTTAATTTCGGTATAAGTGCTCTCACCCTTTCTCTGGTATGAGTTATGAGTCTAGTCAATCTTTGGGTTATTGTGGTATGGTTTTCTATTCCAATTTCATTCCAAGTATAGCTTCCTAGTTCTTGTTGCATTATTCTATGGAGTTTGAAAAGTCATTCCAAGTACCCAGGATCATGTAGACAATATTATATTAGTCAAGTGCTTTCAACAAAGAATGGTGAGTGGATAGTTGCTCATGGCTATGTTTTAGATATTAAAAATATTTTAGAAAATTATATTATATTATAAATCAATTATTATAGCTTAGAAAATTTAGAAAGCTTTACTATTTATTCTCATGAAAATCCTTATTTTCAAAAGTCCCATGGGACCATTGTTTATTGCTTGACTGCAGAGAGTATGAGCACATACCATATTATTTTTAGAAGGGAGAACTACCATTTTTTCCTGAAAGATTATGTCGATGACAAAATAACCCTTAAAAGATATTATATTTGCTCGTAACCCTCAAAAGATCCACTTTGTTTAATAAATTCACCCAAAGGTCAATTGACCTCCATTCTTGTTAACAAAAGTATGTTTTTATGTTTTATGCCAAGTTTACACTGTAAAACCATTATCTTAGTCCCAAAATGTCATATCCTTCAAAAAGTAGCATATTTTATGCTAAGTTGACATTATAGAGCAACCACTTTATCTCTCAAAAGATCATCTTTTTAACAAAATAACCCTTGAAAGATTTATTTTTGCTAATGAAAATAAAGACTAGTTGACATTTAGGTGAATTTATTAGACGTGATGGATCTTTAAGTGCCAAGTTGAATATAATTTTTTTAGGGACTAATTTGTCAATGATATGATCTTTCAAGAGTTAAAATGATGGTTTTCCTTTTTCATAATTGTGTTAAATTTTGTTTGGCATGACACAACTCAGCTTTATCAGAAAATAAGTCAACAACTATCATGATTTTATTATTAAGTTATTATTTAATTACTAGTATATGAACAACAAGCAAAATATTATAAAACAATTTAGTATGAATTTTTAAAAACACATTTAACATTTATTTGGCATAATATGACTTAGATAATTAATAGCTATTAGGATAGTAATAACATTTATGTTGTTATGTAAATCTAATTAACAATAAAACCGATCTAATATTAGAATTAAGATAACAGCTAGTACCGTCGTTTAGTTAATTATCATTGTTTGGCATTATAGGATTCAGCTGGTTATTAAAACTAGTTCACAGTTATTAGTGTTTAATAATTAATTTACTTACATTGTGTGAAAAATTCAGCCTTTCAGCATAAAATGGTTAAATAATTATTATAACTTCATAGATAAATCATTATTATTATTTCGTGAATAATGGTTATAACACCAACAATCTCTATGTCTTGACATTTATTTATCATTTAAATTAAATTATTATATTATGGACAATGGACAATATAGTTAGAATAGCTCCCCCATGTTTTGGAATTCAATTTTTATTCAATTGAATTATGTACACTTAGGAATAGTCTGAAAAAAAAAACAGTGAATTAATGGCAACATAATCGTTAACCTTGGTATACCAAGTTGACCTAACCAGAAGGTCAATCTCATAAAGTGTCCGAATAAGGGGAAATCCAACTAGAGGATCCAATTATCATATTAGTTATCAGATATTAGTTATTGTAGGTCTTAAGGGGGTTACCATAAGTGTTCAACCAGGGGCACAGTTCGACCAGGAACGAGTTATCATGAATTTATTTCTAGATATTGATTAATAGTTCTAAAACTATGTTTCTAACTAATTCTCTAGTTTACACAATTCTAGATATTCTCAATTTAATCACGATTTATTTATTATTGCAATTATTGACAAATGCATGTATAGCTATGTATATGTAGTGAGTCCATGTGATGCACATTTGTGCAAAAATATGATTTGCTTGTCCTATGCGATCTGTGGGTGGATATCTACTCACTTAGTTAGATGAACTCACCCTCTCCTTCCCCTATAGATTTTGCAGACAAGAAATGCTGCCACTACTAAAAAAATGCTAAATTTGGGCGTTTTATAGTGGAGGTTACAGAAAATCACCACTATTTAGCATAACTTTTGTAGTGATGCCCCTTGCTTCAATAGCTGGTAATACTTATTCCAGGAGTGAGCTTCGCTTTATAGTGGGGTTGTGGTTGGCATTTTATTTATTTTAGAATTTTAGACTGCTCCATTAGAATGCTAGCAGGATCCTAGCACGCATTTATGCACAAACAATTTATTTGTGCACTTGAATTATTAATTTCATGAAACAAGGATTTTGTAGTTTTTATATTGCAAGACAATTTGTGATTAGTTTGCTCAAGGATTTTTGAAGTAGATATTTATTTAAATTTAGATTATTTATGTTTATTGTCCTTCTAGAAATTAATTAAGTTTCATGAAAACATAGATTTTTACATGCCATGTTAGCACGTTGCGGTTAGATGGTTCACATGAGGGCAATATCTCTTGTGTGTGTCGATCACAATAGAGTAGCTTGTGACATATAGTAAGTTGTGCATATAATATAACTTAAATAATGTTTATTTTCCCTAACTATTTAATGTGGTTTAATTTATCCTTTATCTTTTTTTTGTTTTATTTGTAAATAATTGTTTTTCTAATTATTGTTTGATTTTGTTTTAAATAATTTTTTGATTTTTGAATAATTGTTTATTTTCTTTATTTTTAAATAATTGCTTATTTTATTTGTAAATAACTGCTTTATTTACTACTTAGTCCTTCAAATCTTAGTATAATCAACCTGTTTTATTATTATTATTATTATTATTTTGTACATATCTTTTTTAAGCTTTATTATTTCACAAACTTCACTATCACCTACCTTGCACACTATGTGAGCTCTATACCTAGGTCATGATATGCCATAGGGCTAGAAGGGGCTATGACAATGTTATTGTGAGGTTCATTCTTCTTTCACATTTGTTGATTCTCTCACTCAAGTTGTGAGCTACCATATTATGAGCCATTATATTATGACTTATATGTTCTTCTAGCCAAGCTAACAAAATTAGGTTCTTACCTTAGGGGTAGAGGCAATCTAGGAACCTTTAACCTTTAGAAGTCTTGACTCATCTGTGAAACCATGCATTGATAGTGTAACACCCCAAAGTTGAGTAATCTAGACTTGGTGATAATGACGATGACTCAACGGAAGAGTGGGAGGGAAAAATGTGAATAGTACTTTTCAAGCTCGTATATGAATAGTAACTCTAGAACCAGGACTAGAGAAGACTAAGGGCGATACAGGGCAGAGGAACTTAGACTTTAGGGATAGACTATTTAGCCTGACTTGGAGCATAGATATTTTAAGTTTCCAAGGTACGGTATTCAATGAGCAATTTTAACACCAAAAAAGCAACTTGCTCGCTAAATTTAAGTGAATCGCTTATGCTTAGGCAAGTGGATGACATATATTAAAACTTATCAAGTAAGTTTTAATCTTGGCCTTTCATTAATTTTAATTTCACCTGAGGCCCAATATCTCATCTGTTCGATAAAATTTAGATGTGCGGTTTCTTGCACGCATGAAGCTTAGAAAGTAAGCTTCTTGGTAATGTGTGGCGAAGAGAATGGCCACACCTGCTATCTTTGCCAAGATTACATAATAGCCACACAAAAATCTTGTATATTTATTACAAAGCTATATTTTGTAGTAAAGATTATTAACATATCCTTTTATATCAACAACACAAAAATCACATTTCTCATTCTTTCCCTCAGAAATTTGGCCAAACCTCCCCCATTACAGCCTCATCATGTTCTCCATTCCAAGCCCTAACCCAAGTTATCAAATCCCTAAAAAAACAAGATTACAATCTCTTAAACCATGAATTTACTTCACCAAACTTCATTCTCATCATAATTGACAAAACTAATCGATTAGAATTTTTCCTGATCACCATTCTCCACCTTGAGATATCATATACCTTTATTAATAGAAGGATTAAGAGCTGTTTGGAAAGGTTTTGATTGAAGAAAAACACTTGGGAAGATCGTTTTGTGCAAGGAGCTTTGAAGATTCTAGTGTAGGGTTTCTTTCAGCCTTTTCTTTTAAATTGTTCTAAAAGATTATTGAATGTTTGAGCTTGGGAATTTTTGTTTCATTATATGGTTACACATAAATGTTGATGTGTTTGCATGGGTGGAGTCATTTGATGCTTTTAGAAATAAGTCCAATTGTGCTTTCATTTCCATCATTTAAGCTTAAATGTATTGAAGATGCTTTGAAAGATCAAACTTAGGTGGAAGCCATGCATTGGAACCAAATGGGTGTTCAGGAAATAAGGTAGATGAAGCCGAAAGGTGATTAGAAGCAAAGAAAGATTAGTTGCACAAGGTTATAATCAATAAGAGGGAATTGATTATGATGAAACCTTTGCACCAGGAGCTAGGCTTGAAGCCATTAGAATGCTACTTGCTTTTGCTGCCTTCAAAGGATTCAGTCTTTACAAAATGAATGTTAAGTATACATTCATAACCAAATTCCTTTCTGAGGAAATTTATGTGAAGTAGTCTTCAAGTTTTGAGAGTGAAAACCTTCCTAACCATGTCTTTAAGTTAACGAAGGCACTTTATGGTCTGAAACAAACTCCCAAGCTTCGTATGAAAGGCTAAGTACCTTTTTACTTAAGAATGGGTTAGAGAGGTAAAATTAATACAACCTTGTTTACTCATAAGCAAAATAATCATTTTCTGATAGTTCAAGTATATGTTGATGACATTATATTTGGTGCTACTGATCATTCTCTTTGTGAAAAGTTTTCAAAATTAATGCAAAGTGAATTTGAAATGAGCACGATGGGTAAGCTCAAGTTTTTTCTTGGATTTCAAATAAAACAACAAAAGGGAGGAACATTGATCCATCAAGAAAAATGTACAAAAGAGCTTTTGAAATAGTTTAATATGGGTCAAGCCAAACCCATGAGCACCCTCATGCATCTATCTAAGTTATTGATGCAGATGAGAATGAAGAAAAGGTAAGAAAGTAATTATAGAGGAATGATTAGTTCACTTCTATACCTTATGTAACATCCTCAAGTATAACCTCATCCTTAAGTCATAACATTGGACTCGAGAGTTGTTACTTAGAAATTTGCAGACCTTTCTTAAAAATCTATAGCAAGAATTGGTCAAATCGTGTAATAACTAATTCATGGTTCTATCAAAGTATATAGCAAATAAACAAAGTATTTATTTAATACAAAAGAAAGCTCTTCCAAGAGCTTTACATTACATATATGTTATTTATTATGTTTACAGACATATACATACAACTAAGTACAACATAATAAAAGCATCAACTACTCAACTATTGCAATCCGATTCCTTTTATGTGTGGCAGCCCCATAGTTCTCAAGATTAACCTGGAGACGATACGAAAACACAAACACATCAAGGTGAGAATTGTACAATTCTCAGGAGGGCATTTCCCCAAATACACACTCATAATGTCATCATCATCATCCCAGCCAATTTGATTTATTAAGAAAAAGGTGATCATGCAATTCATAATAACGATTCATTTTTAAAGTTCCAAATCATACTTCCAAGTGGGTTGCCTTTAAAAAATCAATCACTTAGTATACATTTCTCATAAGCTCATAATCATAGTAAATAATGTTAAACAAAATGATTCGATATGATACAAATATGAATATGCCAAATGTTGTGAAATTATCTTTAATTGCCCTTGATAAATTGAAGAGGATCTCATCTCTTTTTATTTGCCCTCCATAAGTCGAAAAGGATCTCATCTTTTTCTTTCTTTATTTGCCCTTGACAAGTCAAAGAGGATCTCATATCTCTTTATTTGCCCTTGATAAGTCAAAGAGAATCTCATTTTTCTTTATGGCTATAGAACTTAATTCAGCGTATCATTTGCTTTTCTTTTTCCAAATGCATCTCTAAAACACATATAGGCATTCATTCACAATGTGACTTCAATCATGCCTCATAAATCAATCTTTAAAGTCACTAGCATATATTCATATACAATATACTTGAACTAAATGTCATTATGTCACCAATATAATCTATTAGCACAAACACATAGCACATGGGTAGATTTCACACCTTTGTAGCACAATTTAATTTGCACAACAAACAACCAATTCAGAGGCTATAAAAATTATCCAAGACACTTCAATATGTCTACAAGGTCTTGTAAAAATTTCAGAGTAGGAATCATTTTCTAACTATATAACAAAATTAGACAAATTTGGAGGTCAGAAACCCCCTATTTACAACCAACAACCATAGTTCCTAATTTTATTACCCTATCAAATGAATATATCAATTCCTACAAAAATTTGTGGTTGGACTTTAAGATGTCCTCAATATCCTATAAAAATTTCAGCTGAATAATTGATCATTTTGGTATGCTAGTAAAATTAGATAATTTTAGTGTCCAAAATTTGACTATTCAAGCAGTAACATAACTAATTCGATTCTTGATTTTTAAAACATAGCAAAGGTGCCTAGAATGGCTCCAAATTTTTACTGGAGACACCCTAACATGTTAGCTACATCCATAAAATTTTTAGCTCAAATCCAAGATATCTAAATAGGTCAGAAAATTTGAACAAATTCCCTACTTGTGTAAAACTAGGATTTTCCAGCAACAATGTTCAAAGTAGATTTTGAGAAAAAGGGTCTTTAATATCATCAATCACTCCACCAAATTAAACACATAAATATCTATCTATCATCAACCAATAAATCTAGAAAATTCAATCCAAATCAATCAGAAAAATTCAGACCAAAATTGGAAAGAAAAGAGAACAAATAAAGCCCTACTTTGGTGGCTTTAGGGATCTTGGCTCCAAAGGTGATCCAAGAATGATTTCCTTCACTTCAAAGCCTCTAAACCAACACCAAACCCTTCCTTTTACAGCAAATTGTGAGCTCTCAAAGTAGAAAAGATTGATGGATTCAAATTCTAATCGGTTAGTTTTGTAGATTGTGATGAGTAGAACAAGTTTTGTGAAGGGATTTGGGGTTTTGGTGATTTAAAACTAAGGTTTTGGGCATTTAAAGTTAGGTTTTGTGAAAAAAACACCATGGAAACTTGGCTTTCTGGTTCATGGCCGAGAATGATGGGTTTGGAGTGATAAGGTTGCTAGCTTTTTAATGATATTAGATTAGGTTATAGGAATTGTTTAATATAAAGTCTATATTCTTTCTAAAAGAAACAAGATAAATGACTAGGATTTGATCTTGTAATTCAAGATTAAATCCTAGCCTTACACTTGGCAACAAAGGATAGACATTATCCTTTTATAAAGATTAAACTATTTTTCTGTTAGAATTGCACAATGAAATTTTCCTGAACGTAAAATACCGTACCCTATAATCAAACATTGCCTAAATTAATTCCAGGTACAAAATCTTTATTTCTAACCATTTCTAACCTAACCCCATGTTTTCTCAGTTTTGGGCATCTCCTGGTTCCGGATTTAGGTTTTGGCTGGTGAGCAGTGGGGCCCAAAGGTTACTATTCACACCTAGCTTGGAAATTTTTTTTAACACGTTTGTTGGACTATCTTCATCGTTGTTAAAACTGAGATTTTTGAAATTATGACTAATAAAACTCAAATTAATTTTTAAATAATTTTTGGGTGTTACTCCTTACAACAAGTAGACCAACATTCAATTAAGTGTGAAAATTTGTTCTAGATTTCAAGCTAACCCAAAGTAATCAGACTTAAATGCTGTTAAAAGAATTTTGAGATATTTATCAAGTACTACTAATCTCAATTCATGGTACGAGAAAGGTTAATCTTGTGAGATTATAGGATACTATGATGTTGATTTCACTGGAGACGGAGTGGAAAGAAAAACCAGGAGATGTTGTTGTTTCTTTGGAAAGAGCCTCATCTCTTGGTCATGCAAAAAATAGAATACCATTACACTTTCAATAGCTGAAGCTGAATATATAGCCTGGTGTTGCACCAGATGCTATAGATAAGGAATCAACTAGAAGATTATCATATGATGTATTCCAAAATCCTTATCCTTTGTGATAATACAAGTGCTATTGATCTTACTAAGAATCATATTCAGCACTCTAGATCTAAGTACATTCATGTTAAATATCATTTTATTAGAGATCATGTTCAAAAATAGTATGTTAGGTTAATGTTTGTGAATCCTGAAGACCAAGTGTCTGCTATATTCACAAAACCATTACTTGAATATCGTTTTTGCTGCTTGAAAATGCTTTTGAACTTTAAAAGTTTTTAAACTGCATAGCATTCATGCATAGACATCTTTGATCACTCCCCACCATGACTTTGAACTAAAGCCTAAACAAAGACATCAATTTGCAAGACCAGAACATAGTTTGAGAATAGAACATCAGTTTGCAAGACAGGAAAGTCAATATCCAGGGTCAAAAGTCATACACACTCAGATATTGAAGTTTATTCACATATAAGAGAGTTGTGTAGTTGTGAAGACTCACGGTCTGTAATCAAGAGTTTAGAAAGTTAACGAGGTTTAGAAAGTAGTTCCAAGTTTTATAAACCACTTATTCTGTAAGAGTGAAAAAGGTAGGATAATTTTTACTTTTTTTGAGTTTCATTCTCCCACGTCACCTCACCTTCAAACTTTATGTCCCATCACATTTATAACTTCCCACTTCTCACATGCCACATATAAACCCTTTCATCTTCAACCTCAAACACTTTTACCTCAACCTAAATCGTTCCATCTCTCTCACGAACTTCTCCTTCTTTGTAACCTTCACATTTTCCTTAAACCCTCACCTTTTCCTTTAGTCCTTTCACACCCAAACAAACAATGGCTAAAGGAAAGCAACTTGATTGCACCGCTACTAAAAGAGGACCTTTCCTCATGTATAACGGGCACTGATGCAAGAGTTCTATATAGACAACTTTTCCTAGAGAAAGGTTGCTTCTAGAAAGATTTACCAACCACCTACTGAACCAAGTACCCATTGTCAAACAAGTCTTCACCTTCCAAGGCTGGGAAAGTTCCTGGACATCTAGAGGGTGTTCCTAGGAATGGTCACGGTCTCTACTCTTACCCAAAAGCCAAAAATCACACCACCCTCAAGACAACCATCCATGACACCTATTGGGCTCCCTGAGCTATCTATAGTGGTTAGGGCTTTCATTATCTGGAGTGACCTATCTATCAGAATGACTTGGTTCAAGTCTCTTAGAGTAAGTGCTGAAGAGGTCTCCAAGTGTCTTTCCATTCCCAAGGCATAACCCAATGATATTACCACTGCTATGCTAAGCCCAAGGGTGAGAAAGGTATTTATTGTCGTTCAGTTTACCATTCTCCCTAGGCTAGGATACCTTCTTGCTGAAGAATGGTTTGAATACATGACTAGGATTGAATACACTATGATCTCTTTCAAGACAATGAAGAGAACCAAGTTTGTACCCATCAAAACTAGCTCCAGAAGACAGAGCTCCCAAATTAGGGATGCTAAAACCAAAAAACTACTACTAAAGCAAAGAAGAAGAAAAAATAGGAAAAGTGTAGGACAAAAAGGAAGATAATCCTCCTTGAAAGTAGCTTTGAAAGCAATAAAGACTGAGTTAGAATCTAGAGGACCAAGTCTAAAGATGTCCTTTCCAGGACGAAAATAAAAAGCAAAAAAAGTAGGACAAGAAATAGAAAAAGGCAGTGTCCTTCAAGCCTTCATAAATTAAGGAAGAGATCTTAGAAAGTGAGGTTCCCAAGGGAAGGCTTGACAAACTTCCCATCAAAAGGCTAGACATTGAGCATAAATAAAAAATCCACCCAAAGGAGTATATAGGGCAACTTTAATTTTGAAAGACATGCTTGATGCCAAGCAAGCTGGGGTTATTGCATAAGACAAAAGACTTTTCTGAAGAGGAGGATGAAGTAAAAACATAAAGAGTTCTCAAGGAGGAGAATTCTCTAAGAGAAAAGAAAATTAGATGAAGTCAGGAAGCTAGAAGAGGTCAAAGGGATTTAGAGTTGTAGAAAAGGATAAGGTCTTTAGTCCTCGAGCCATTTATGGTGATTGAAGAGCCATCAACAATGCCCATGACTCAACAATTCGGGTACACTTGTAACGCCCGATTTCTCCTGTAAAGTACAAATGACCGAAATACCCTGAGGTCATTTTTACCCGAATTAAAGGACAGTTGCCCAATCCTCAAATGGGTCAACTCGATGTTTAAAGGGGATTATATTGTTATGAATGATATCCGAGGTGAAAATCTCGTTTTCAAACTTTCAGCTAAAAATGACCAAAATACCCCTCCTGTGTCTACACGGGTAAAAGGTGCCGTTTGAGTCTGGAATTTTTCCAGAAAGTTTAGAATGATGTTTTTAAGTAATATTTGATGTTTAGTTGGGCCTGAAGGTCCCGGGTTTTAGCACAAAATTACCATTTTGCCCCTAGAACAGTGTACAGTGAGCCTAACGACGCAATTAAGCAAACCTAAGCAATATTAGGCTCTAATTGAAGATTAATTTATTTCAATAATTAATCTAGAGTCAAAATGATTTATTAAGGTTAATTAGAACCTAAGATTGCTTAGATAAACTCTAATTGCATTCTTTAATTCAAGATTCCTAGTCATGGAATCTTGAATAGTGTTTTCTCTCTCAAATTCCTTAAATTAAGGAATTGTGCCATACCTCATTTGACTAAGAAAATGAATTTAATTTGTTAATCTAGTATGACCACTCCCTAATCAAGTCTTGACCTTCCTAATTACCCAATTACCTCACCTAAACACCTTCTTATAAACTCCTAATCAAAAGCCTAATCAAAGACACACCTAAACACACCTTTAACCCACAATTAGATGAACTAATTTTCTCTCTTTCTTGGCCTTAAGTGGCCGGCCACTCCCCCTCCATAGCCCATCATGTGTTGTTTCAATTACACTCAAAGAGCCATACTTCAAGCCATACTTTGCCCATACCTCACCATGCTTTCAACCATGCTTACACCCATACCTTTGTAAGAGATATTTCTTCTCTCCTTCCTCCCTCAAGAGTGGCCGTTCTCCCTCCCCCCATGGAAGCCTCATTGTTGAAAATTTCTATAAATACCAAGCCTTGATGAACCTTGTCACACTTTGGTTCATTTGTTAATTTTACACTTCTTGCAAAAATTCTCTCATTTCCTCTCAAACTCCCTCCCTTTGGCCAAGTTTTTCCTCAAGACTTCAAGAGGATTTCCTTCTCATTTCATTAAGAAAACAAAGTTTCCTTAAATCTCTCTTCAAGACTTCTTTAGGTAGGGGTTTTCTTTTAATGTTTTGCTTGTGTTCTTAGAAGAAGTTCTAGTTTTCTCTTGGTTTCAAACTCTCTTCTCCTTCCTTTTCTTTTTCGGCCAAGAGGCCATTTTATAAGAATCACATGAGCTTGATGATGAGGTTTCAAGATAATGACTTGTTGTTGTCATGTGAGAAACCTCTAAAGCTTGAAACAACTTGGTCTTGGACCATACATGCCTTGATTTCTTTCTTTTTCCTTGATAAAGTTTGGGGTTTTCTTTTCTTTTCCTCTTCATGATTTCGGTTTCCTTTTCTTTGGTTTGAACAAAGTTTGCTAAAAATTGTAAAGTAGATCACAAAAGTTTTGTTAAGAAAAATTAATCCTAAGATTTCAAAAAGCTCTAAGCTTACCCTTGCCAACCTTAAAGTTGGTCGGCCATTCTAAGAGTTTACTCTAGATTGAAGCCCATGAGCAATAAAATAAAGAATATGAGTAGTTCTATTTATGTTTGTTTTGTTAAAGTGTTGATGTTTTTGGTTTTAATCCATTTTCTTGAGCTTGATGATGAAGTTCAAACCAAAGACTTCTTTGAAGACTTGGTGTAAGAACTCTAAAGCTCATCTTCCATTATTAAGATACATGTTGGGTTGAGGTTATTGATGTTCCTCTAAAGTCTTGTAGGAGCTCTAGTTAAGATAAAAATAAGTTGCATTCATGTTTAAGTTTATGTCTTGCATCTCATGTTTATTTTGATGCCATCACTAATTTCACAAGATAAATGAATGAACTTGCATTACCATATTTAAATTCCCAAGCTTGCATTTCATGTTTATATTTCAAGTCATCACTTAATCCTTAAAGATAATAATGAGGTTGCATCTCATATTTATTTTATGCTCTCACTTTACTTTGTAATGAAGAGTAAAATGAAATGCATAGCATGTTTAAGATTATGTTATCACCTAAATACTCTAGAGCTCAAAGACTTGCCCTAAGTATCTTCAAAGGGGAACTTTAATAAAAAAGAAATGGATATGTTTTAGTATGATACAATGATGGTTTGATTTTGTAAAATGATGGATGATTTCAGAAAATGTTGGAAAACGTTTTATGAGGTCTCAAGGTGTTTAAATAGTTTGGAATGTGTCAACAATCATGTTTTCTCAATTTAGGAGGTTCTGGTAATCGATTACCAGCTTATGTAATCGATTACCAGAGGGTTTCGAAGGACTTTTGGTTCTGGTAATCGATTACCAGACAATGTAATCGATTACCAAGGCTGTTCTTCATGCCCAGAACCTGTCCTTAAAACCCTGTGATCGATTACCTGATAGTGTAATCGATTACTCCTATGTTCTTTATTTTCCAAAAACATTTAACTCAGTAATCGATTACCATTATATGTAATCGATTACCCGGTTGTTTTAAACCAGAATAAATTTAGCTCCTGGTAATCGATTACTAGGCACATGTAATCGATTACCAGAACACCTTTTTGCTCCTGAAATTGTCCCAAGAGAAAACTAGCAACTCGTGTGCACTTATAACATGAGTTCATGTGATTATGTGTGATGAACATTGTTGGTTTCTGTCTTATCCTTGTGGCCACTGTATAAATTCTGTTGAGGAGTTAAAATGCATAATATTATGCTTGAGCAAAGTGAGGAACGTTTTGAAGATTGGAAAGACTAAACAAATAGGAAGGAATTGGAACTAGAATCTTAAAGCACTTAGACACAAGAATAATAACTTTTGTTCCAGCATAATTGAGCTTAAGGAAGACGATACATAATTGGTGATTATGCCTAGGAGTTGAACATAGAACCTTAGGCGAAGATATAACTTAGAAAAGAGTTTAAGGCATAGATTCTAGAATCCCTGTAGTTGAATAAATGATCTTGATGAGTAATCTATATAATGCTTGGATGAATTAGTGAGCATAATGTTAGAAGAATTATAAAGAACAATTCCCCTAGGTATGATAAAGACTTGCAATAGGTGATAAGATTACTAGAAAAGAATTCAAGACCCGTAAGGGCTAAAGCATAAGACACCATGAGATAGGAGGTGTGATGAGAGCATGAGATCGAGAAAGTATATTCTTAATGAAGTGAATATGATTACATTTCAAGTATGAAACCTTATGTGAATAAGTGATATGTTGATATGATGAAGTGTTGTGCCAAGTATTTAAGATGCATGAGGTTTCGAAATATGAATGAGATTGAGGAATATGCTCATGTGAACTAGAAAGTTATTGATTTGAGAAGATTCCATGAAAATGATGCATGTGATTGAGATTATGTGGCATGACTCAAATTTGAGGAAATTCGGAGTAGCTGTTATGCCTGAATTTCCGTCAAATTTGAGAGATATAAGAAAGTTTTTGAGAATTATGATGTTTAAGGTGACACACCGAGACGTACTTCTCCTGCTGAGGAGAAGGTAAAACCGTGAGGGCATAGACATTAGCCTCCAAAGCGGACAAAGTCGCTGGTCTTAACCGTCGATGTGTTTCAAAGAAGGAAAAAGTCCCATGATGGGTGATCCTTAGGCCCCTACCCGTACTCTGGGAGTCAGGATTATGATGATTATGATTATGATTATGTATATGATTCGCTTATCAAGAGGATAAGTAAGAACTAGTGACGACTAGTTAAGGTATGAGCTCATAGCCTAGTTTAAGGGGTGTGGTTACTATTATGTTTGGTGTCACAAGATTAAGATGAAGGAATGATGTTCAAAGAAAAGTTTCATGCCACTTAAATGTTGTTTGATTATTGTTTGGTTTGCCTAAAGAACTGTCATGCATCCATGAACTATTATGTTGCATACATGCATTAAGATTCATTATAAAAGACATGGACCTTGGATAAATATCTTTTGTGAAAACTTCATAATGAACCTATGCATGCTTAACCTTTTCATAATAAACCCAAGGTTCCTGGGACGTAAACGATGACACTAGGATAGAGGTTTCCCCTGAGATTCTTTAGCAAGATTCTCACCCTCTCTCTCTTCTCTTTCCGTTACGTCTTCAGACATCGATGGCGTCGTTCGTGATCTTCATTGACCCGCCCACTTGGGTGCACTATGACCCCGAGCATCAGTCTTACCACTTCAAGGGTCATTGTGAGGTGCGCATTTTTGTGTACGTGGAATGCCCGTTTGCTTTCCCCGTCTCCAGCTATCATTTCGATCCGACTTCACCTTTTGGCGATGACCTGATCTTTGAAAGGACGCGACCCGAGACGAGTAGACCATCGTGCCCGTCCTTCCTCATCGGCAGCACGCGGATACCCGGAGTATGTTCCCGTTCTCGGTCGAAGGCCGATCCCTCGAATGGCTCTTCCCTTTCATTTCCTATGGATCTCGGTGGAGGTAGCAAGGACATGGTCACCCAGTCGAGGCATGCGAGGCGCGTTCGACGCCCGAAGGCGACCACGTCGCGGAGGCCACGCCATCCCCTCGATTCCCATGCCTAGATCTCTGCTTCGTTGGGCTACATCAGAGGAGCTCCATCAGTTCACGGGCTACATCTCTCCATCGAGGATTAGCGTCATCAGGAGGCGTGGAGGGTGAGGGTAGTGATAGTTGGGCATTTTATCTTTTGGGGTCTTACCATGTATTTGCTTTTATTTTCCTTTCCGTTATGTATTTCCATTTTCTATGTCCTGCAAGCTCTGCCCACTCATATGGGTAAGACTTTATGCTTTCCTTTATATTTCTGGAGCAATGTACTAAACTATGTTAATTAATGTTATAAGGAATGTTTTCATGATTGATGTGTTCTTTATGGCTTTTGAATTATATGATTTATTCTTCTGCTTCACGCTCCATTTATGTCATGCGCGAATGGCTCGCACTTTGTTTTACATGTTTCATTTCAAAAAAAAAAATTTACCTGATTTTTCGCTAAGTTATTTCTAAAAGAGTTTTAAAGGAAGTAACGACTAATAATTAATCTTGATACGTCCTAGGCGTATTGGGTTAAATATTAGGGTGTTACAACACTTCCTTCCCAATCTCAGCTACATCTCTCAGAAGCCAAATGCCCTTAGAAACAAGTTGTACCCCTGAATCTACCAAGTGCTTCAGAAAGAAGGCTTGATGAAGCGTATGGCTCCCACATGCACAGATGATGACTTTCTAACCATACTGCAAATGCTAGGTCCAGGACTAAAGACTTGGAAAAAGGGTCACAGCCTAAGGGGGAGGGACTTGAGGAACTTAACCTTTTCATGAGTGAGCTTTCTTAATCCCTAGAACTTATTTGGAGGAACCTTTGAGGAAGATGCTTGAACTGAAAACTGCTATTATTCTGATGGTACCCTAATAAGAGATATTTATGTCACTTATCTTGTTGCCAAATCCTAGCTTTTTACATAAGTTTTACGGAGTTATTAATATAATTAATTAGGATTTTAATTTATTCCTCATTGTGAGATTTTAATAGAATTATTGGCTTTTGCATTGATTTTGGGAATAATTTGTAATTACACCCTATTGTGTTTGACTTATCTCTTTGAGTATGGTTTTGAGCACATGAGCTTTAGATTAAGTGCAAAATGTCAAGAACAAGGTTAGAAACAATTGGAAGGAGCTCAAGCAAAAGGAAGAAAATGCATGAAAGTTCACTCTCGGTGAGCACTGCAGCGCTCATTTAGTGTTCCGGTGCTTGGTAGAGCAACAACTATCAATTTTTTGGACTCAGCATTTGTTGAGTGCTGCAATGGTGGTGCAACAGTGGATTACAATTCACGAATCTATTTTTGTCCTCACTTTGGCCTATTTTTAGAGAAGGATATATAGGATTGTTATAGACTTTTACCCTAGCTTTAGACTTAGCTTTTGACTCACTTTTAGATCTACACTTTAGGTTGCTATTATTCTCTCTACATCACTCTCCATCTTCTTCTCTTCTCTTCTCCCTCTTACGAATTCCATTAGTGAAAGTGCTCTGTCTTGGAGATTGTGACAAGGATTATTGTTATTATTTTCAAGTTATCTTTATCTTCATTATTGTAATCCTCAGAGATGGAGGAGTAGATTTCTTCACTAGTGTAAGGGTTTCCGGATGGATTGGGATGATGTTTGAGACCCTTTTTGATATTAAATGCGTTGGTTTTCTTAATGTTCTACAGTTTCTATTCCTATAATTATTATGGTGATTGCTATAATCTTTATTGGGATAACTAAATTGGTAATCGTCATTTATGGAAACCCTTTGGGCATAAATTGTTAGATCTATTAGTTTATGTTTGAGGGAGAACATTAGAATGAACTTTCCGATTGTCAGTTAGGCTATAGCAATTGGTTCATTAAATTGATGTGATTTCTAAATAAATTGAGATCTCGTTTATTAGTTATTTAAATTGATCAAATTCTAGAGGTCGATCGATCAATAGTAGAATTACCAGGAATTTATTACTAATAGCCACCAATGGGTTTAATATTTGGTCGATGATAATTAATTTCCAATTCTAAGAATACCTTGTACTAGTGCCTTCTTCACTAATACTATTATCTTTTAATTTCAATTGCTATAATTTCATTATTTTAAACCCCAATTTTCCTAATTAAGTATTGAAGCCTCCTTGAGAGACAATCTAGGTTGTGTTTTTTGCTACATTTTTTGTGCAACTTAGCACTTTATAAATTTTAATTTGTTTGTGAGTCACGAGCTCGCATCAAATTTTGGCGCTGTTGCTAGGGATGTATTAAATCTTATTTGTTTATTATTATTATTATTATTATTATTATTATTATTATTATTTTATTCCAATTTATTTAATTACTATTTTTATTTTCTACCAAAAAAAAATGAAAAAAAAATTTCGTTTCCCTTGTATGAGGCGTTCTCTCTGGTGGAAATTTGATACTTCATGATTCTGAAATTGAGAAAACTTTGAGAAAAATCAATAGGCAAAACATCAAAAAGTGAAACCATCTAAGTGTTCTAATCATCTTTTAGTGTTTCAGGAATAGGTGACATAGGAGATAGGAACATGACACTTAGGGAGCTCACTCTGATTTCACCCAGCAACCCTTGGCCATTACGTACCCAGGCTAGACAATGATTTTGAGCTCAAGGGGTATATGATACATGCTTTACCTAAATTCCATGGGCTCCTGGAGAACCCCATCAGCACTTGAAGAAGCTTCATATGATGTGTTCTGGTATGAGACCTAATGGGGTAGAGGTGGATGATGTTAAACTGTAAGCATTCCCCTTTCCCTTGAGGGTGCAGGAGAAAATTGGTTCTTCAACTATCCTGATGGGGTTCTAAATAACATGACTGGAATGAAGAGGATTTTCTTGGAGAGGTATTTTCCTACCTCTAGTGTGGCTTCTATTAGAAAAAGATCTCTGGAATCCACCAGTAGATGAGACACTGCATGAGTCCTGGGAGCATTTCAAGCTTCTTTGTGCTAGTTGCCTAACCATCAAATCCAAAGCAACTCCTTCTCCAATACTTTTATAAAGGTCTTGTACTTGCTGATAGGTGCATGATTAATGTTACAAGTGGAGGGGCACTCTTCATCAATTTGGTTCCAATAAGTGGAAGATCAAGGGTAGTAGGGAAGAGAAGGTGACCATAGGGGTAAATGTCTCCTCCATTATCAAGTCGAGAAATCTATCATCCAAGTGCAAGGATCCAGGCATATTGACTGTCCCTTGCACTATTGGGAACCTACACATCACGAAGGCCTTAGCTGATCTTGAAGCTGGCATTAATGTTATTCCCAAATCACTCTACCAGTCCTTGCACTTTAGAGAGCTCAAGCCAATCGGGTTGTAAATTTAGCTGGCCAACCATAGCATCACAAGACCAAAGGGAGTATTGGAAGATGTTCTGGTCAGGCAAGTGATTTAATATTCCCTGCTAATTTTTATGTGTTTGAGATGGAGAATAACACCAATGCCAGCTAGCATATATTGATCTTAGGTAGACCATTTTTTAAACCTAGAACCATGATTGATGTTTATGCTGGCACATTATCCATGGAGTATGGAGACATGAAAGTCCAATTTAACTGATCTGATGCTATGAAACATCCACTTGAGGAATACTCCGTGTTTGGCATTGATGTCATTGACTCTTTAGTTGATGATGCTTGTGGAAATTTGCTTTGTAAGGATCTAGATCCCCCCTTCTCCACTTTTTCTTCTTCCATGAGATATGATGCACCTATTATTTTAGAATGTCCCAAGTTTTTAGATATAGGTACACCACCCAGGGTCAAGGTTTGCCAAGTGCTCCATGACCAGCCCATGTTAGGTAAAAAGCCCTATGAGGGGCAGTGGATCTTGCTGAATGTACCCGGGCAAAACTGATGGCTAGAAGGCCAAAGTCTAGATGGAAGGAGCATTCCTGGTCAACCATGTGCACCTTGATAGTGCAATTGAGTTAGAGAACTCCAGGATGGTTCGGTGCACCATTGATGAGCACCGGTTGATGCACCTTCATGAAGTCCCTAAGGTTTTGGGGGCTCAGATGGCATATCTTTGGGTTGAAGTTGCATATCCTCCTTCACAGTCCTCCGTCCAACTTAAGGACGTTAAAGCAAAGTCCTGGGTGGGAGACAACCCACTGTGAGATTTTTCTTTACCTTTCTTTTTATTTTTCTGTATTTTATTTTTTGTCATTTTTATTTTTAATTCTTGCATCATGTTTATTTTTGTTTGTGTTCTACACAATTCCTTTGGCACCTTAGAGATCACATGTATAGACTTACACCACATGCACTATATTGACATGCTTGGCATTGACTTTATTTGGTATTGCATGCTTGGTGGATTCACTGTGTTATTTGGATTGAGTACATGCATTTTTACCTATGAGATTTTGAGCTTCTAGATTAGACTATCATGTGCCATGCTTATTTGTTCGTGTGTGTTTCCCTCTTTGGATTTTCATTCTAGAACTTTTTTAGGGTCTTGTTTGAAAATATGTTTTTCATGTGAATGCTTGAATATGATTGAGACATTTTTCTTATTTTTAGCCATTGCCCATATAGCCAACCTTTACATGTTACCCTTGTTTAACCATTTTGAGCCTTATTGCCCATCCTTTTGTTTTAGCACATCCTTAGCTAAAAGTGAAAGACAATGAAAATTCTCAACCTTTTAGGCTTAGGAGAGCATTTGTGCAAATTCTTATATGTGCTTGAGCATAAGTGTAGGAGAGAGCATGAGGACATGCCCCAATTTAAGTATGGGGGAGGAACAATGTGTACTCAAAATTTAGCAAGTGACACACCAAGAAAATAAAAAAAGAAAAGGAAGGTTAATTGAAAAAAAATTTTGAAAAAGTTTGGTTGAAGGTGTGCCACATTGCAAAAGAAAGACCTATAATTATGTTAATTTAGACAAAGTGTAACTTTTAGCACTTGTGCTCTTGGTGTATATATTTGCTTTCCTTTGACTAGAGGTCTAGGTCATTGGCCTATATAATTACCCACCTTCACCTAAGCCCCATTACAACCAAAGGTAAATCCTCTTGATTCGGTATGCATGTGTGTGTGATAAAATAGAGAATGAGACCCGTGGCAAGGCTATGGTAATGCATTTTCATTTGAGGTGATTAAGTGTGCATCATGACCCAAAACACCTGAGTGAATGAGTGGCAAACATTGACCTTGGGAGGATTTTTGTACTTGATCCATACATCATATATGAATTCTACTCTCTATGCTGTGTTCTTGTTCATACCTTGCTTGTTGCAATTTTCTTAATTGTTGGTGTTAAAGCTTATAGTTATGTCTCCAGGTTTGTTGGATTGATGTACTATCATTTGTTTTCATGCATAATGCACTTTTAGTTTTTGGAGTATAGTCCTTGTATCCTGTTTCTCATCCATGCCTTGGTTTGATCTTAGTTTCACATGAGGACATGTGAAAGCTTAAGTGTGGGGGAGTTTGATAAGAGGCATTTATGCCACTTATCTTGTTGCCAAACCTTAGCTTTTTACATGAGTTTTTATGAGTTATTAATGTAATTAATTAGGATTTTAATTTATTCTTCATTGTGAGATTTTAATAGAATTATTGGCTTTTGCATTGATTTTGGGAATAATTTGTAATTACACCCTATTGCGTCTGACTTGTCTCTTTGAGTATGGTTTTGAGCACAGGAGCTTTGGATCAAGTGCAAATTATCAAGAACAAGGCTGGAAACTAATAAGAAGGAGTTGGAGCAAAAAGGAAGAAAAAGCGTGCAAGTTCACTCTCAGTAGCGCAGTATTACTCGGCTCAACAAAGTAACAACCATCAATTTTTGGGACTCAATATTCTGTTGAGAGTTGTAGTGCTCAAGAAGCGCTGCCGCGTGGTGCGACAATGGGATTGTAGTTCATGGATCTATTTGTGGGTCTCACTTTGGCCCATTTTTAGAGAGTAGTATATATAGGATTGTTACAGACTTTTACCCTAGCTTTAGACTCAACTTTTGACTCACTTTTAGATCTACACTTTAGGTTGCTATTATTCTCTCTACATCTTCTTCTCTTCTCTTCTCCTCTTAGGGATTCCATTAGTGAAGGTGCTTTGTCTTGGAGATTGTGGCAATGATTGTTGCTATTATTTTCAGATTCTCTTTATCTTCATTGTTGTAATCCTCTAGAGATGGAGGAGTGGATTTCTTCACTAGTGTAAGGGTTTCCGGATGGATTGGGAAGATGTTTGATGTAATACCCAATTTCCTATTAAGTGCAAATGACCAAAATACCCTGAGGCCATTTCTACCGAATTCGAGGGCAGCCGATCCGGCCATCCTTGAATGGGTCAACTAAATGTTTGAAGGGGGTTGTACCTGTTATGTTTGATATCGAGGTGAAAATCTCGTTTCTAAACTTTCGGCTCAAAACGACCAAAATACCCTGGTCTACACGGGTAAAAGGTGCCGTTTGAGCCCGGAATTTCAGGAAGTTTAGAATGATGTTTTAGAGTAATATTTGATGTTTAGCCGGGCCCGGAAGGTCCAAGTAGTTTAGTGCAAATTACCGTTTACCCTAGAACGTGTACAGTGCGCCTAATAAAGCAATTAGCAAACCTAAGCAATATTAGGCTCTAATCGAAGATTAATTTATTTCGATAATTAATCTAGAATCAAAATGATTTATTAAGGTTGATTAGAAACTAAAATTGCTTAGTCAAGTTCTAATTACATTCTTTAATTCAAGATGTCTAATCAAAAAGTAATGAATAGTGTTTTTCTCTCTCCAATTTCCTTAAATCAAGGAAATTTGTCTACCACCTTTTGACCAAAAGAATTATTTTAAAATTGTTAATCTAGTTAGAATTTTCCCCCAAAAGCCACAAATTTTGAATTCAAATTTCATCCAAAAAAGGCTATGCAAAAGCTAGGATTTGACTACATCTAAGCTAGCACTTTAACCAAGCTTCCAAGACAAGCTTTGGAAGATATTTTCCTTCCCTCCAAGGCCAAGAATTTCGGCCAACCCTCCCCCCTAAATTAGCCATAACATTTCATTCTTTATAAATACCACACCTTGGAAAGCTTGGACACCTTTTTGATCATTTGCTAAGTTGAGTTTCCTTGCACTTTCTCTCATTTTCTCTCATTTTCCCTTCCTCTAAGTTCTTTTTCTTCCTTCCTCAAAGAACCACCACCACCACCTTGAGCCACCACAAACAACCATAAACCACCACTACCTCACCTTAAACCATCCCTCAAACACTTAAACTTTCCATTCCCAAGCTTAGAAACTCAAAGAAAAATCATCTTCCTTGAGCTTCCTCTTTGGCCGAATCCATCATCACTTCCAAGAGGAGATTTTGTCTTCTCAAACTCTTCAAGAATCAAGCTTTCTTTCTTCCATTTCAAAGACTTCCTTAGGTAGGGGTTTTCTTTCAAGTTTTCTTTACTTTCTTTGAGAAAAGTTTCTAGTTTTCTCTTGGTTTCAAACTCTTTTTCTTCCCTTTTGTATTTTTGGCCATGAGGCCATTTTACAAACCAATCTTTAGCTTGATGATGAGGTCTCATGGAGATAGTTTGGTGTTTGCCATGAGAGAAACCTCTAAAGCTTGGATCTTGGTCTAGGACCATATACAAACTCGGTTTTCCTTTTCTTTGCAAGTTCAAAGTTTTGGTTTTTCATTTCCTTTCCTTTATGATTTCGGTTCCTCCTTGGTTTTTCCTAGTTTCAAGTTTTGGCCTTCATTCCTCTAAGGTTTCAATTTTTCCTTTTTGCCTTGTCCAAGCTTTGGTTTTTATTTCTTTTTCTTCAATAGTTTCGGTTTTTCCTTTCTCTCTTGAACAAAGTTTGCTAAAAATGTTAAGGTAGCCCTTTTATGTTTGTTTGAAAGCTTGTCTCTGAGAAAATCGTTTCCTTGAGCTTGATGATGGTGTTCAAAGAACATAAGACTTCCTTGGTGTCTTGATGCTAAGAACTCTAAAGCTCACTTTATGATACATAATGGGTTGAGGTTTTTATGTTCCTTTAAAGTCTTGTAAGAGCTCTAGTTAAGATTAAAAAGGAGTTGCATTCATGTTTACTTTTATGCTTTGCATAGCATGTTTATTTTCAAGCTATCACTAAGCAACTTAAAGATTAAAACAAGAATGTGCATCATCACTTAATAAATCTCAAAGCCTACCTATTTCAACCTTAAAGTTGATTGTTGATTTGGGGTAAACACCCAAGAGGCCTAGAGCACTAAAATAAAAAATTGAACCTTGCATTTCATGTTTACTTTCTTGTCTATCATGTTTATATTTTACGCCATCACTTAAACTCTAAAGATAATAAATGAGTGCACCTCATATTTATTTTATGCTCTCACTTATTTTCTAAAAGAAGAGTAAAATGAGTTGCATAGCATGTTTAAATTTATGTCACCACCTAAATGGTCTAGAGCTCAAAGACTTGCCCAAGTATCCAATGTAAAGTTTTAAGAAAAATGTTGGTTTTTCAATGAAGCCATTTTGGCCTTGTGGTGATGATGATGGGCTTGGTGTGAGTTCATCTAGTCACAAGTGCCCATAGCCATGTTTTGGAATTTTTCTAAGCTTAGGAGTATCTAAGGAACATTATGAATGAGATTATATGTTTTAAATCTATTTTATGAGCAAATTAATTTAGCTACTGATCTTGCTTGGACTTTAATGATTTTAATGAGATAAATTGGTTTCTAAAAGAGTTTGAGTTCCTAAAATTGTTCCAAGAGAAAACTAGTAACTTGTATGCATTTTAATTTACAAGATTATGTGATTTTATGGGCTTATGATTTCGGTTCTGCCCTTCATGATTGGCTGTTGTACAAATGTTGTTCTAAGGTGTTAAAATGTGTAAAATTATGTTTGAGTGAAGGGAGGATCGATTTAGAGAAGTTAGAAAAGAATAAGTAACTTAAAAGGATCAAGAAATGAGAATTCTAGAACACCTTAATGCACAAATTTGCAAAACTGTTCCAGCATAATTAATTCAAGTGTAAATGGTTCATAATCAGTAGGATATGCATAAAAACCTTTCATAAATGATTAGGTATTAATTACTAAGCTTAAGGTGATGATAAGGACTTAAAATAGGAATTCTAGCACACTTAGACATGGCAAAATGTGATTCTGTCCAGCAAAGCTAAATTGAGGAAAAGTAAGTTATAACTTAGTAAACATGCCTAGGAATCCCTCATAATTGGTTTAGGGATTGATTATGAAGCCTTAGGCGAAGACGGATCTTAAAAAGGGTCAAGAACGGAGATTCTAGAGCCCGTAAGTATATGATATTTTCAGCCCAAACTACATAATGCTGTTTGGAATTTTAAGTGTGCCTAACACTTAGTGAGAATTTTAAGTAATGATCCCTTAGGTGTTATAAAAATCCTTAGTGAGGATTAGAATGACCGAAATGCAAGTTTAAAGCCCGTAAGGGTCAAAGCATAAGATACTATGAGATAGGTGGACGAGAGAGTATGATTATGATGATGAACCTCGTGCACACTTATGATGATGTGGTTATGTTAAGTTCCTTGAGCATGAAACTTTATGTGCATAATTTGATTTGGTGATATGATGAAATGTTGTGTTTGAGATGCATAATGTTTCAAAGCTATGAATGAAATTGAGGAATATGCTCATGTGAACTAGAAAGTTATTGCAATGAGAAAGTTCCATGAAAATGATGCATGTGACTGAAATTATGTGGCATGACTCAAATTTGAGGAAATTCGAAGAGTAGTGTTATGCGCGAATTTCCGTAAATTTGAGGGACAAAAGAAAGTTTTTGAGAAAAATGAAGTTTAAAGTTATATGTCGAGACGCATTTCTCCTGCTTCGGTGAGAGAAAGTAAACCGTGGGGGGTATGGACGTTGAGCCATACCGAAGCGGACAAAGTCGCTGGTCTTAACCAAGTCGATGCGTTTCGAAGAATGAAAGTATATGATGTTTAAGGTGACACACGAGACGTACTTCTCCTGCTCCGGTGAGGAGAAGGTAAAACCGTGAGGGCATAGACATTAGCCTGCCAAAGCGGACAAAGTCGCTGGTCTTAACCAGTCGATGCGTTTCGAAGAAGGAAAAAGTCCCATGATGGGTGATCCTTAGGCCCCTACCCGTACTCTGGGAGTCGAGATTATGATGATTATGATTATGTTTATGATTCGCTTATCAAGAGGATAAGTAAGAACTAGTGACGACTAGTTAAGGTATGAGCTCATAGCCTAGTTTAAAGGGTGCGGTTACTATATTATTGGTGTCACAAGTATGAGAAAAGGAAAGATGTTCAAAGAAAAGTTTCATGCCACTCAAATGTTGTTTGAATTATTGTTTGATTTACCTAAAGTGCTGCCATGCATCCATGAAATATTATGTTGCATACATGCATTAAGAATCATTATAAAAGACATGGACCTTGGATAAATACCTTTGCGAAAACTCCATAATGAACTAATGCATGCTTAACCTTTTCATAATAAACCCAAGGTTCCTGGGGACGTAAACGATGACACTAGGATAGAGGACTTCCTCCTGAGATTCTTTAGTAAGAATTCTCACCCTTCTCTCTCTTTCTTTCCGTTACGTCTTCAGATATCGATGGCGTCGTTCGTGATTTTCATTGACCCGCCTACATGGGAGGTGCACTATGACCCCGAGCATCAGTCTTACCACTTCAAGGGTCATTGCGAGGTGCGCGTTTTGCATACGTGGGACGCCCTTTTGCTTTCCCCGTCTCCAGCTATCGCTTCGATCCGACTTCACCCTTTGGCGACGACCTGATCTTTGAGAGGACACGACCAGAGACGGGCAGGCCCGTCGTGTCCATCCTTCCTCGTCGGAGGGCTCTTCCCCTTCGTTTCCTATAGGTCTCGGAGGAGGTAGCGGGACACGATCACCCAGCCAAGGCATGCGAGGCGCGTTCGACAAGCCGAGGCGACCACGACGCGGAGGCCATGCTTTCCTTGATTCCCACCTAGATCTCTGCTTCGTTGGGCTACATCCGAGGAGCTTTGTCAGTCATGGGCTACATCTCCCCAACGAGATCGGCATCGCCAGTAGGCTTGGAGAGAGGGTAACGATAGTTAGGTGCTTATCTTTTGGGGGTTGTTTCATGTATTTGTTATCATTTGATATCATTATATTGCAAGCTCTCCCATAGTATGGGTAAGACTTTATGCTTCTGCTATATTTACTGTTATGATGTACTAAACTATATTATCTAATGTGATGAGGAATGATGTTTATGATGGATGTGTTCTTTAATGTTTATGTTCTGTATGTTTTATATATTCTTCCGCTTCACGTTGTTTATGTTACGCGCAAAGGCTCGCACTTTGTTTTATATAATCATTTCAAAAAAAAAAATTTACCTGTATTTTCCGCTAAGTTAATTTTTAAAAGAGGTTTTAGAGGAAGTAATGACTAATAATTAATCTAAGTACGTTCTAGGCGTATTGGGTTAAATATTAGGGTGTTACATTTGAGACCCCTTTTTGATATTAAATGCATTGATTTTCTTAATGTTCTGCAATTTCTATTCCTATAATTATTGTGGTGATTGCTATAATCTTTATTGGGATAACTAAATTGGCGATCATCATAGGAAAACTCTTTGGGTATAAATTGATAGATCTATTGGTTTACGTTTGAGGGAGAACATTAGAATTAACTTTCTAATTGGCAGTTAGGCTATAGCAATTAGTTCATTAAATTGATATGATTTCTAAATAAATTGAGATCTCGTTTATTACTTATTTACATTGATCAAATTCTAATGGTCGAGCGATCAATTGTAGAATTGCCAAGTAAGTAATTTATTACTAATAGCCACCAATGGGTTTAATATTTCATCAATGATAATTAATTTTCAATCTTAGGAATACCTTGCACTAGTGCCTTCTTCACTATTGCTATTATCTCGTTGCTATTATCTTTTAATTTCAATTACTATAATTTTATTATTTAAAACCCCCAATTTTCCCAACTAAGTATTGAAGCCTCCTTGAGAGACGACCTAGGTTGTGCTCTTTACTATATTTTTGTGCAACTTAGCATTAAAATAAATTTCTAATTTGAAGCGATAGGCAACAACCTCCATTCATACCCAATCTCCTCCTTCCATAAGAATAACTCTAATGGAAGAGCAAGAAGACAAAGCCTTAGAAGTCAGCTCTCTCATGCTAAAAATGTTCCCGCAACTACTACTCTCTCCTACCATTCTGGGTTCTGTTTTTTTCCCTCCTGTTGCTTCTATTTTTGTTCCCAATCCTATTTCTGATTCTACTTGCTATCACTATTGCTGATGTTCCCCTTATCTCCACACACATCATTTCACCCATCATACCACCATAAATTGAACCACTATCTACACCACCTGCTGTAATCCTGAAGCTCATTCACCAAAGTCAGGGGACATTATTCCCCTAAACATACCTGATCCTACACCTAAGACTACCCATCAACACCACCAACAATCCACCTTCCATACTAGCCTTCATTTGAGCCTTCGACAAGTCTTCCCGAGGTCCAACTTTTCACAATCAAAGGGATAGGGCCTGAGGTTGAGTAGGGTTGAAGCCTATAACAGGGAAATATGTGCTTAGCTGAGATGGCATGAAGAATTGCTGATTTGAGCTTCTTCAAGAGCTTAGAAAGATATGTTGATGATGGTGTCACCTAGTTTCAGCACACCCTCTTTTTGTTGATGACAAAAAGGAGGAAATGAAGAAAATCTTATGTGCTAAGAAATTCAAGGGATCAAGCTGAAGGGGAGTCTAGAGTTTTGAGCATAATCAACATTAGCATTTTGTTTGCTATTTATTTTGCTCTAAATTTGTTTCTTTTTATTATTACTCTAATACCCTGAACTATTTCTGTGGTACATATATGATTAGTTTATCTAGGATGCTAAGTTTTGATATATCTTGCTTAACATATATCTTGATGAATGTCTTATAGGTCATAAGCGTATGCTCTGATACTTAGTTACATCCATCAAATGGTCTTTTTTTAAGTTTAAGCTCTGATACACATAAATTATAGCTTTGACACATACACACACACACACACAATGCTATGATACGTTGGCTATGATACACGATCTTAAAGTTTTATCATACACATCTCAAGCATTGGTGCACATGCTCTGATACATATGTGATAAACTCTTTTTTAGCTTTAAAAACTTCCATTGTGTGCAAAGCTTATCTTTGCATCTCTTTTTATGCAAAATGATTGCATCGTGTTTCAAAAAATCATTTAGATAAAGATGCTGTCTATGGATTCAAAGTTCAAGAATATAAATATCGAGTATTATCTTTTTTTTTATTCAAATACGATTATTTCATAAAGTCAAATGACTAAAGATTAAGCTGTTTTATTCAAAAAGCATAAGTACTTAAACTTTTTCAAAACTTTGTTTTGATACTTATCAGAAAGTGCTCTAATTTGAATAAACAACTTCTTCTTGTCACTTGAGGTTGGAAAATGTTTTGATTTCATCTATATCACACCTTAAGAATGAGACCTTTTGAAAACCTAATCAAATGCATTTTCAAAGAATATAGGTTTATCTTGATTTTATATCTAGTCCTATATTTCTTTCAAAATCTCTTCAAAAGATTTTCTAAGAAATGGTTTGTCATTATAAAAAATGGGGAGATTGTTAGTTCAGAATTCTTCAAGAAAGCATCAATGCTTAATATTTTGAGTGATAACAAAACCAATTTCATGAAAATTTTGAAGAAGGACTAATCCATTTCTTGAGTTTCTTAAAACACCAAATAAGTCTATTCACGTTAGCATACATGTCACTAAAATGAGATTATTTTGACAATGAGATGTGTACACATGATTAATCTCATTTGAAGAGATTTAGACCTAAAGAAAGTGATAAATAATCTTGAAATGAATGTTTCCATGCTCAACGTATGAAACACAATTTACAAGAGCAAGAAACCAAGATTAGATCTTTAGAAAGGATGCCATGACTTCAAAAGGCAAAGTTCAAGTGAAGAGTTCATTCCAAATCCAAAGAAAAGTATGGTTATCATCTTCAATCATCATGATCATGATTATTTTGTATGCAACAAGCTCTAATTGAAGGACGGAAGATCTAAAGATTGTCTAGAAACTGAAACAACTCAGAAAGCACATTTCCTGTAAAATGGAGCACTTTACAAGAAATGGGAGGGAAAATTTGAAATTTAAATTAAAGTCAAGCTCAGTCAAGGATTGACGTGACATCTCTTCTTCGACTTAGTCAACTACCCAGCTTCTAGAAGAAAATGTTTAGAAGGATGTTTAAAAAGCACAAAGTATGAATGTGAAGGGTGGTGGAGATTATGTTAGGTAGGTGCAAATAAATCCAGGCATCGGCTAGTCTTAAGGGGTTTGTGAAAAGGTGGAAGGGACAAATTTAGAAGGGTTGCTAGGTTTGCGCTTCAGAGATACCCTCACAACCAATGGTAGAAAATTGTAGCGTTATCTTACCTATTATAGTAAAGAAACTTGAAATTTATAACAACTTAGTTGTTTAGTTCAGCATGTTTTGCTACTACATACAAAGGGAAGAATGGATTGTATATGAAAATAACAGGACACAAAACAATGTGAGCAACCAAGCTTGGTGCTGAAAATAGTATATCCATCACAAAGGAGCAGCGGAGGGAGCCTCTCCATAAAATGGAATAAGACTGTATATATCTATCCTATTTAAATTCTATCTGGTGGAAGCCTGATGCATGGATTACTTTTATTATTTTCATGCTGTTAAAAATTTGTAACAAATGTTTTCTTTTCATTTGCCCACTTAAGCTAGGCACCATGTTCCACTAGCACCGGAGAATGCATACATATATTTTTGACTAATTCTAGAAGCATTAAATCAAAAATAAACAAAAACTTATTCTTTTTTACCCTGTTCCAAAGTTCAAAAGATTAAAAATAAAAAATAATTTAAGAATTAGATTGCATTAATTAAGTATCATTCATCAGCATTTTTTTTCAAATTAGTTTCAATTAAGATTGTTAATTGGTTCTAATCAAATTAATTTTCATCGATTGACACCAATCATTTCATAAGTATATTTATTTCAAAATATGTATAAATAACTTTGTTCTTAACCAAAAAAGAAAAGTGAGGAAACAAATTAAAAAAATAGCATATTTTTGTTTGTATTTAGGAGTGCCATTAAAACAACTTTTATGGCCATTTCTTGAGTTATCTAGATAATTTTTCTTTACAATTTAGCTTTCATTTTATGATGCAAATTAGTCATTTGTTTGTTAATGTTCCTTTATCATCCCACTAAACAATGAAAAAAAGAAAAAGAAACATCAGTTGTAACTATCACTACATTGCCATTGAACTCATCTCATTTTTATTTCCTAACTTCAGATTTAGAAAATCAAGCCCAATAGAGTATAATACCCAGACTATAAACATTCCATATAAGGTAAGAAAAGAACTCTAATATTGCTTTTATAATCAAATTCTAGTTTCCAATTATGCTATGTGGAAATCAAAATACAAGTTTTGAAATATAGTTTTATTCTCATGCTACTAAACGTAACTTTTGCCAAGTATTTTATGAATATCTCGAGTTAAATATGTTCAATTTATGTCATTCTTACACCATTAAAAAGTTCACTCAATTTTCTACAAGTGTTATTTGTAATTTTGAGACCAAATTCTAACGACAGTGGAAGTTATCAGCGAACTAAATCCTAAGTTAAAACAAAAACACGAAAAAAACTAAGGAAAAATTGAAAAAGACAATATAAAAATGACATGTATATAAAAGTAGCATGCAGCCGCACGGAACAGTGGCCATGCAAATCTACTCCTTTGAGCGTGTGGTTACATTGATGTACACCATTTATAAATATCAATGAAATTATTTTTTATTGATTTAACCATTGAATTATAATTATCTATTATAAAAATTATTTGTATTAAATTTCATAAAAATTAAACATCAATAGCAATACAATTATGTAGCTCTTATTTTTATTCATTTTAAGTATATATATTACGTTAATTTTTATATATATAAAAATTATGCCAAACAATTTTAGATTAATTTGAAATTTTACATACTTGATCTATATGATGTGAGCTTTAAATCTCACGGTGATTTTTTAAAAATTTACACCAATAAAAAGTTATTCAATGGTGTAACTTTGGTTAAAGTTATACTAGTATAACTTGATCCTAACTCATATATATATACCCAAATTAGTTCTCTCAAAAATATATTAAGGGACAAATTAATCCCTCATAATTTGAAAATCCTAAATTGATCCCTAATATTTCAAAAATGGGACAAAGCGGTCCATTCATATAGTTCTATACAATGACAAATCGTTCCTCCATAAACTATATGGAACTATCCAGAAGACCAATTTGTCCCAGATTGAAATATGAGGGCTAATTTAAGACTTTCAAAATTTGAGGGACCAAATTGAGTATTTTCATTTTTTATTTACTAATATATATTTGACACATTATAACACTCTCAAACATTCTCCTAAGAACCCTAGTCATCTAAGGATTTCTTTTTCAAAGAGAAAAACATAATTTTTCTCAATCCTCTACATTTAATCTCTTTAATTTCGGTATAGTGCTCTCACCCTTACTCTTGGTATTAGTTATGAGTCTAGTCAATCTTTGGGTTATTGTGGTATGGTTTTCTATTCCAATTTAATTCCAAGTATAGTTTCCTAGTTCTTGTTCCATTATTCTATGGCAGTTTGGAAAGTCATTCCAAGTACCTAGGATCATGTAGACAATATTAGTCAAGTGCTTTCAACAATGAATGGTTAGTGAATAGTTGCTCATGGCTATGTTTTAGACATTAAAAATATTTTAGAAAATTATATTATATTATAAATCAATTATTATAGCTTAGAAAATTTAGAAATTTTTACTATTTATTCTCATGGAAATCCTTATTTTCAAAAGTCCCTTGGGACCATTGTTTATTATTTGACTGTCGGAGAGTATGAGCACATACCATATTATTTTTAGAAGGGAGAACTACCATTTTCCCTGAAAAATTATGTTGATGACAAAATAACCCTTAAAAGATATTATATTTGCTCGTAACCCTCAAAAGATCCACTTTGTTTAATAAATTCACCCAAAGGTCAATTGACCTCCATTCTTGTTAACAAAAGTATGTTTTTATGTTTTATGCAAGTTCACATGTAAACCATTACTTAGTCCCAAAATATCATATCCTTCAAAAAGTAGCCTATTTCATGTTAAGTTGACATTATAGAACAACCACTTTATCTCTCAAAAGATCATCTTTTTGACAAAATAACCCTTGAAAGAGTTACTTTTGCTAATGAAAATAGAGACTAGTTGATATTTAGGTGAATTTATCAGACGTGATGGATCTTTAAGGGCCACAAGTTGAATATAATTTTTTTAGGAACTAATTTGTCAACGATATGATCTTTCAAGAGTTAAAATGATGGTTTTCCCTTTTTAGAATTGTGTTAAATTTTGTTTGGCATGACACAACTCAGCTTTATCAGAAAATAAGTCAACAACTATCATGATTTTATTGTTAAGTTATTATTTAATTACTAGTATATGAACAACAAGCAAAATATTATAAAACAATTTAGTATGAATTTTTAAAAACACAATTAACATTTATTTGGCATAAAATGACTTAGATAATTAATAGCAATTAGGATAGTAATAACATTTATGTTGTTATGTAAATCTAATTAACAATAAAACCGATCTAATATTAGAATTAAGATAACAGCTAGTACCGTCGTTTAGTTAATTATCATTGTTTGGCATTATAGGATTCAGCTGGTTATTAAAACTAGTTCACAGTTATTAATGTTTAATAATTAATTTACTTACATTGTGTGAAAAAATTCAGCCTTTCAGCATAAAATGGTTAAACAATTATTATAACTTCGTAGATAAATCATTATTATTATTTCGTGAATAATGGTTATAACACCAACAATCTGTATGTCTTGACATTTATTTATCATTTAAATTAAATTATTATATTATGGACAATGGACAATATAGTTAGAATAGCTCCCCCATGTTTTGGAATTCAATTTTTATTCAATTGAATTATGTAAACTTAGGAATAGTCTAAAAAAAACAGCGAATTAATGGCAACATAATCGTTAACCTTGATATATCAAGTTGACTAACAGAAGGTCAATCTCATAAAGTGTCCAACAGGGGAAATGATCCATCTAGAGGATCCAATTATCATATTATTTATCGATATTAGTTATTGTAGGTCTTAAGGGGGTTACCATAGAGTGTTAACAGGGGCACAGTTTTAACCAAGGGACGGAGTTATCATGAATTTATTTCTAGATATTAATTAATAGTTCTCAGAAACTTTGTTCCTGACTAATTCTCTAGTTTACAAAATTCTAGATATTCTCAATTTAATCACGATTTATTTATTATTGTAATTGTAACACCCTAGCTTCTTTAGAAATTAATTGAGGAATGGTGAATGGAAATATTGAATTTCTGGCAGGAACCGTTGTGATGAGAATACCTCCATGAGGGAGTACAAAAAAAAAAAAAAAAACGTGAATAGTACTTTGCGGGCCCGGGCCGGGGCAAAGGGATTTGGACAGGAGGTGCCCGAAGTTAAGAAAATATGAGAATAAGATTAGAAAGGTGTGGGAATGATAATTTTATACCTAGAATTAAATTTCGGGTAATATCGGTTAAATTACGACGTTTACCCGTTCGATGAGATTTCGGTGTGTGATTCTTACACGAAAGACATTTCTAACATTATTGATAAATGATTTATAATGGATATTATCCATTTGAGACAAGTGGAAGGCCAAGATTTGATCTTGAAATCCAAGATCAAATCCTAGCCATCCATCATAGCCTAGTCACCAAGTCATCATGATTTCTTAACAAATATCTTGCTTTGCCATTAATACAAGCTTAGTCACCAATTTTCCTTGAAAAATCCAAGCATAAACTCGGCCAAACAGCAAGGAAACCAGAGGAGGAAGAGCTTCCATAGCCAAGAGCTTCACCTTGACTTCATCTTGCAAAAACCATAGCTTAGAATCAACAAAACCCAAAACTTCCTTCACTAAAGTTGATCTACACTCCCACCTCTACAATTCTATCCGATTGGAATTCCAAAAACCTCATCCTTTTCATCTCATCCATCACTGATTATAGGAGGATTTGGGGTGGTTTGAAGAGTTTGAAGTGAAGAGCAATCCTCTTGAAGCAATCAAGAGCAAAGGCACACTAGTCTCCACAAGTAGGGTTTTCTGCTGCCTGTTTTTGTAAAATTTTTCTAACCTGTTTGGACATGCCCTAAGTCCGAAATTCCTGATTGTTTTGGTTGATATCATGTTGGTATTGATGTGTAAATTTTGGTGGTGGGTTTGGGTTGTGTTAAAAAGGGGTTTTTATCAAAGAAAGTTTGGACTGGCAGGCTGGATTTTCGAACTGCTTGTAGGCAGTCTGGAATCTTCAATTTTCTGGATATGTTGTAGGTCTTTTCGTGAGCTGAAAAAAATGTATGTTCAACCTAACATCTTAGGCTAGTCCCATAAAAAATTTTTGGTGTTTATATTGAAGTTTGCTGCCTGAAAAAATTCAAGAACCGAAATGTAACTGGTGCTGTCCTGGGTGCTGAAACTGAAGCAACAAAATTACCCGATTTTATTATCCTAGAAATTGATTGATCCAGCCCCTGAAATTTTTATGAGGAGTTAAGGACACCTTGAAATGTCACTGTGAATTTTCTTGGGTCTTGAATCAGTCAATTCCTAGGGCTAAAAATTCCGAGAAACTAGAATCTGGACTGGGAATTTGTGGTTCTGACCACCAAACTTGTACATTTTTTTGATACAACTGTAGAGCTTGGTTTCCTCTGAAAATTTTACAGGTTACCTTGGACATCTTGAACTAACTTGTGGAATTTTTGTAGCATTGGAAATGGCCGGGTGATATGAAAATTAATTGTTGCACCTAGAATGGGAATGCTGTAGGTGCTGGAAAGTGATAATGAATGAAATTATGATAACTTGCTAGTTACCCCAAATCTATGGCATGTGACTGCACACTTATTGCTTAAATTTCTGACTTATGAACCTTTAATGCGAGTGACTATATAATTGTAAAGTTAGCATGCTATTGAGACAAGGAAGAGAAGTATGTAATGTAAATTGTGAAAACCTGAAATAGCTTGTGTATGTGCTGTTGTGGTATACTTGAGCATACGGGAAAAGCAGAACAAGGCTTAGAGGGGATAGAGAGGGAAGGCAAAAAGAAGGACTTCCCTAGGAAAGTTATGAGTCGGTAGACATATCGGCTAGGCATAGAACTGTGAGTGATCCGGAAATGGAAAAAATGAAGTTCGGTGATCTCAATAGGAATGAGCTCATGTCCTAGCGTCTATTGTCCTTTATGAGATTGTTAATCATTGAGATGGCCCTATGTGAACTAAGCCTTCCCTATGTTTATAAACTGAGAAAGATATGTGGCACTGAAAATTATGGTTGTGCATGAATTATCATTGCATGGTTAGTTTAAATTTCCATGATCTACGGATTGAACACAGATGCCTATGATTTATATATGTGAACATAATATATATATATGACTTCATTTCTGTACTATGTATGGCACATGGGGGAAGGTTACCCTCCTGAGAATTTTACATTATTCTCACCCTACAGTTGTATGTATTGCATTGTTCAGATTCGCAGATGCCGTCCCTGATTTTTCCTTGACTCGCCACAATGGGTGTGGCAGGTATGACCGGCCCTGAGATTCTATGTACGCTGTCGGGTACTCTACGTTCCGTATATATATGTTCTTTGGCCGATCTTTTGGTACTTCTGCTTTGCTGCTTCGATCCCACTTTCCCTTATGAGGGTGTGCCTCTCCACATGGCCCATCCCGACGTGTTCGAGGTTCCTCTTGCCCCACCTGTGTACCGGGCGGATGCACCCGCACCTTCATCCTCCTCTTCTGATTCGGACCCCTGGGAGGCCCAGATGCTCAGGTGGAGGTGAGGCCATTGCACCTATGGCCAATGGTTTTCTGTAGGAGGAGGCGAGGTCATTAGTAGTAGTCGACATATATAGGGTAGTGGTGTAGCGTTAGGGAATTACCTACCTAGGTTAATGTACTTTTGGTTTCCTTTTGCTCTGTTGTATATGTATATACGTCTATGCTATTTTGTCGCAGAGTACCTAGGGTTAGGTATAAGGTAGGGGGATTAGCCTTAGACACACCGAGTTCTGTACTTTTGTGGCCGTTTCTCTAGTTTTCTTTTCTTTCTTTATCTTTATGATGTACAACTGCGGTATGATGTTCCTGTATGTAAATTTGGCTATGGAAACAGGATGTATTACGACTTCCTTATCATGGATTATCCCGACTAGTATAGATGGTACTCCGGTAACACTCTGCTAATTACTATATCCATACTCGAGGAATATGGTAAATAGGAGGGTGTTACATTATGGTATCAAGAGGGCTATCCTAAGCCTGAGGAGTGGACCGACTATGTTTCCGTAGTAGTTGTCATGCATTACAATATATATGTGTATGTATGACTGGTTGGGAATGTTGTGGGTTCCTGCCATACTTGGATTGGTATTGAGCCTGATCAACTCAATATTTTATTTGGTGTGACAGGAATCAATGACGTCAAATCGGGAGACTGGGAGTGGGCAGGAAATAACACTGAGATGATGAACACTTTTCGTGAGATGGCCGCGGCAATGAGGGAGCAAGCAACAATTGCCAATCGCATGATGGAAAGGTTGAATCGCAATGAGGAGCAGCACCCGATTGGTAACCCATGTGGGAATGAAGTGGATGGAGAATACCAGAAATTTGCGGAATTTAGAAAGGCGAATCCCCCGCCTTTCGAGGCGCGTTTGACCCCTGCAAGGCAGAAGAGTGGATCAAGGCAATGGAAAAGATTTTCTAGTTCTACCCTCACAGAGGTTCAAAAGGTGGCTTTTGCCACCTATATGCTAGAAGCGGATCCTGTTTTGGTGGGTAGGTACAAGAGGGTTGTTCGAAGCGTCCCAGCTGAGGTTACCTGGGATGTCTTTAAGGAAGCTTTTTATCATAAGTACTTCCCTCTTCTGAGGAATGCAAAGGAGCTAGAATTTATGGCTCTTAGGCAAGGACCTATGAGTGTGGCGGAGTATCCTGCCAAGTTTGAAGAACTCTGCAAATTTTCTACAATCTATCAACGTGACCCGAATGAAGCCTGGAAATGTATGAAATATGAGGGGGTTTGCGTGAAGATATAGAAGCCGCTGTAAGCCTCCTGGAGATCGCGATTATCCTACACTGGTGAACAAGTGTCGCGTGCTGAGGACTCTAACAAGAAGCTTGCTAGCTTCAGATATACACAAAACAATATCAGGAGAGGATTAGCACCCCAAGGCCCTCGATTTAAGCCTGCACCAGTCTAGGGAGGATTTCCACTTAACAACAACAACAATAACCGAGGGAAACAAATTCAATCTCCACGCCCGGAGACAAGGAGAGAATGCCCTAAATGTGGGAAGTTTCACGGGAATCGGCCATGCTGGACCACGCAGATTACATGTTTCGGCTGGAAAACAGGACACAAGATATTCGAGTGTCCCAACAAGAAAGTTCATCAGTCCACCCCTAGGCCACAACAACAAGGACGTGTTTTTGCTTGAGTGCCAATGAAGCTTCCCAATCTCCGATCTTATCCGAGGTAAATGCGAAATAAATGGAAATACTTTAGACGTCCTGTATGATTCGGGTGCCTCCCATTCTTTCATATCCTATGAATGTGTGCAAAAATTAGGATTATCTGTGAATTATCGTATGACCTCCTTGTATCCACCCTCCTCCAAGTCCTATTAGGACTTGTCAAGCTTGCATGACCATCTCCCTTCTTATAAATACTAGGAAATTTAAGGCTAATTTGTTTTGTCTACCTTTATCTGGCCTAGAAGTCATTTTAGGTATGGATTGGATGGTACCAAATTATGTACTTTTACATTGTCCAACTAGAACTGCTATCTTTCTCCTTATGTCTTCTTATGTTCCGGTGGTTCCCTTTTCGTTTTACTTAGACCTAGTAACACCTAACCTTAGTAAGGTGGATCGTCAGGAATATGTCCTCCTCTCGGCTAGTGAAGCCGAAAGTAACCATGACGTGAATACGATTCCAGTGGTGAGGGAGTATCCAGATGTATTTCCAGGATATTCCAGAGTTTCCGCCTGAGCGAAGGTCGAATTCTCCATTGAGTTGGTCCGGGACGGGTCCTATTTCAATTGCTCCCTATAGAATGTCCCCTTTGGAGTTGAAGGAATTAAAGTCACAAATTGAAGAGCTACTAGGGAAACACTTTATTAGACCTAGTGCCTCGCCGTGGGAGCCCCTGTTCTTTTGGTAAAGAAAAAGGATGGGAGTATGAGGCTCTGTGTGGACTATAGAGTTGAACAAGGTAACGATCAAGAACAAGTACCCTCTGCCAAGAATTGACGACCTTGGATCAATTACGTGGGCAACTGTTTCTAGAAGATAACCTGAGATCGGGTTACCACCAAATTCGAGTTCGGATGAAGATATCCCTGCCTTTAGAACTCGATACGGCCATTATGAGTATAAGGTGATGTCGTTTGGACTGACCAATGCTCCGGTATTCATGGATTATATGAACCGAATTTTCCGTCCGTACTTAGATAAATTTGTAGTTGTCTTTATAGACGACATACTTATTTATTCAAGGACTGAAGAGGAGCATGCAGAGCATCTTAGGGTCGTGCTACAAATCCTAAGGGAGAGGAAATTGTATGCTAAACTGTCAAAGTGCGAATTCTGGATGGGAGAGGTTCAGTTCCTTGGTCATGTGATATCGCGAGAAGGAGTTTCCGTAGATCCAGCAAAGTAGAATCCGTACTTAATTGGGAACGGCCAACTACGGTGATGAGATTCGGAGCTTTCTTGGACTAGCTGGATACTATAGGCGATTTATTATGGGTTTTTCCAGCTAGCTCTACCTTTGACCAAGTTAACTCGAAAGAATGCTCAATTCAAATGGACACCAGAATGTGAGAATAGTTTTCAGGAGTTGAAGCAGAAGTTAACCACGGCTCCTGTCTTGGTGTTACCCGACCCTCGAGGACCCTTTGAGGTTTATTGCGATGCTTCTGGTAAGGGTTTAGGGTGTGTGTTAATGCAGCACAGAAATGTGGTTGCTTATGCCTCTCGCAGTTGAGACCTCATGAGGTGAATTATCCAACCCATGATCTTGAACTTGCGGCTGTGGTTTTTGCTTTAAAGATCTGGCGACATCATCTTTATGGTGTACAGTTCAATGTCTTCTCTGATCATAAGAGTTTAAAATACCTCTTTGATCAGAAAGAATTGAATATGAGGCAGAGACGATGGATGGAATTCCTTAAGGATTACGAGTTCAGTCGAATTACCACCCAGGTAAGGCAAACGTTGTGGCCGATGCATTGAGCAGAAAGTCCCTGAGTATAGCATGCATGATGATCAAGGAAACGGAACTAGTAGAAGACTTCAAGAAGCTTAGCTTAAGCTCGTCTGTTAGCCCCGAAGGTGTGGTGTTAGGTCAGATTAGAATAACAAGCGAATTCAGGAACAAATTTTGGCTGCACAACCCGAAGACCAAGAGCTTCAAGAGATTTTAAAATCAGCTCACACTAAGAAGTTGCCGAATTTACCACGACCAGCGAGGTATATGGAGGTACAAGGACAGGGTCTGTGTACCTGCAAGCGGTACTCTCAGGAATGAGATTTTGAAGGAGGCACACAAAGGCGAATTCACCATACACCCTGGGACTAGTAAGATGTATGCAGATCTCAAGAAAATGTTCTGTGGCCTGGGATGAAGAGAGACATAGTGGAGTTCGTTCAAAGGTGCTTAACCTGTCAAAAAATCAAAATAGAACACCAAAAGCCGCAGGAACCTTACACCCCTTAGAAATCCCAGAATGGAAGTGGGAAAGCATCTCCATGGATTTCGTAATGGGCTTACCAAGGACGTCATCAGGCTATGATGCTATATGGGTCATAGTGGATAGACTGACCAAGTCTCTCATTTCTTGCCCATCAAAGCTAATTATCCTTTGGATAGGTTAGCTTCCTTATACATCCAAGAGGTAGTGAGGCTACACGGTGTTCCTTCTTCAATAGTTTCCGATAGGGACCCCGTTTTACTTCAAGGTTCTGGGGGCCTTCCAACGGGCCTTTGGGACCAAGCTGTGTTTGAGTACGGCTTATCACCCTCAAACGGATGGGCGCTGAACGCACCATCCAGACTCTGGAAGATATGCTGAGGGCGTGCGTGATTGAGCAGAAAGGGAGTTGGGATAAAGTACTTCCGCTGGTGGAGTTTTCTTACAATAACAGCTATCATGCTAGTATTGGCATGGCCCCATATGAAGCCCTATATGGAAGGAGATGTCAATCCCCATTATGTTGGTATGACTTGGGGGAAACACGATTGTTAGGACCCGATCTGGTTAACCAAACGACAGAACGAATCCAAAATCAAGGAGAAAATCCTCGCGCGAGTCGTCAAAAGAGCTATGCAGACAATAGAAGAAAGCCTTTAGAATTTCAGGAGGGAGAACACGTATTCCTGAAGGTCACACCCACTACGGGAGTAGGTAGAGTCTTAAAGGTCAAAAAATTGTCACCTAGATTTATAGGCCCTTTTCAAATCCTTAAACGCATTGGGTCAGCTGCTTATCAAATAGCCCTACCTCCGTCTTTATCCAATCTCCATGATGTCTTCCATGTATCTCAACTTAGAATGTATCATCCAGACCCAACCCATGTCATTGAACCCGAATCTATAGTTACGGGATGATTTGACGTTTCGAGCACCTCCGGGTAGATCGTGGATAGAGAAGTTAGGCAACTAAGGAACAAATCGGTGCAACTAGTCAAGGTAGCTTGGGTGGACAGGACATGAAGATTTCACCTGGGAGCTAGAATCAACCATGAAGAAGGATTATCCAGAATTGTTTCCAGGTACGAAATTTTGAGGACAAAATTTCTATTAAGGTGGGTGGTAATGTAACACCCTAGCTTCTTTAGAAATTAATTGAGGAATGGTGAATGGAAATATTGAATTTCTGGCAGGAACCGTTGTGATGAGAATACCTCCATGAGGGAGTACAAAAAAAAAAAAAAAAAACGTGAATAGTACTTTGCGGGCCGCAGGCCGGGAGGGAAGGGGATTTGGGACCAGAGGTGCCCGAAGTTAAGAAAATATGAGAATAAGATTAGAAAGGTGTGGGAATGATAATTTTATACCTAGAATTAAATTTCGGGTAATATCGGTTAAATGGTACGACGTTTACCCGTTCGATGAGATTTCGGTGTGTGATTCTTACACGAAAGACATTTCTAACATTATTGATAAATGATTTATAATGGATATTATCCATTTGAGACAAGTGGAAGGCCAAGATTTGATCTTGAAATCCAAGATCAAATCCTAGCCATCCATCATAGCCTAGTCACCAAGTCATCATGATTTCTTAACAAATATCTTGCTTTGCCATTAATACAAGCTTAGTCACCAATTTTCCTTGAAAAATCCAAGCATAAACTCGGCCAAACAGCAAGGAAACCAGAGGAGGAAGAGCTTCCATAGCCAAGAGCTTCACCTTGACTTCATCTTGCAAAAACCATAGCTTAGAATCAACAAAACCCAAAACTTCCTTCACTAAAGTTGATCTACACTCCCACCTCTACAATTCTATCCGATTGGAATTCCAAAAACCTCATCCTTTTCATCTCATCCATCACTGATTATAGGAGGATTTGGGGTGGTTTGAAGAGTTTGAAGTGAAGAGCAATCCTCTTGAAGCAATCAAGAGCAAAGGCACACTAGTCTCCACAAGTAGGGTTTTCTGCTGCCTGTTTTTGTGAAATTTTTCTAACCTGTTTGGACATGCCCTAAGTCCGAAATTCCTGATTGTTTTGGTTGATATCATGTTGGTATTGATGTGTAAATTTTGGTGGTGGGTTTGGGTTGTGTTAAAAAGGGGTTTTTATCAAAGAAAGTTTGGACTGGCAGGCTGGATTTTCGAACTGCTTGTAGGCAGTCTGGAATCTTCAATTTTCTGGATATGTTGTAGGTCTTTTCGTGAGCTGAAAAAAATGTATGTTCAACCTAACATCTTAGGCTAGTCCCATAAAAAATTTTTGGTGTTTATATTGAAGTTTGCTGCCTGAAAAAATTCAAGAACCGAAATGTAACTGGTGCTGTCCTGGGTGCTGAAACTGAAGCAACAAAATTACCCGATTTTATTATCCTAGAAATTGATTGATCCAGCCCCTGAAATTTTTATGAGGAGTTAAGGACACCTTGAAATGTCACTGTGAATTTTCTTGGGTCTTGAATCAGTCAATTCCTAGGGCTAAAAATTCCGAGAAACTAGAATCTGGACTGGGAATTTGTGGTTCTGACCACCAAACTTGTACATTTTTTGATACAACTGTAGAGCTTGGTTTCCTCTGAAAATTTTACAGGTTACCTTGGACATCTTGAACTAACTTGTGGAATTTTTGTAGCATTGGAAATGGCCGGGTGATATGAAAATTAATTGTTGCACCTAGAATGGGAATGCTGTCAGGGTGGAAAGTGATAATGAATGAAATTATGATAACTTGCTAGTTACCCCAAATCTATGGCATGTGACTGCACACTTATTGCTTAAATTTCTGACTTATGAACCTTTAATGCGAGTGACTATATAATTGTAAAGTTAGCATGCTATTGAGACAAGGAAGAGAAGTATGTAATGTAAATTGTGAAAAAGTTGAAATAGCTTGTGTATGTGCTGTTGTGGTATACTTGAGCATACGGGAAAAAGCAGAACAAGGCTTAGAGGGATAGAGAGGGAAGGCAAAAAGAAGGACTTCCCTAGGAAAGTTATGAGTCGGTAGACATATCGGCTAGGCATAGAACTGTGAGTGATCCGGAAATGGAAAAAAATGAAGTTCGGTGATCTCGAATAGGAATGAGCTCATGTCCTAGCAGTCTATTGTCCTTTATGAGATTGTTAATCATTGAGATGGCCCTATGTGAACTAAGCCTTCCCTATGTTTATAAACTGAGAAAGATATGTGGCACTGAAAATTATGGTTGTGCATGAATTATCATTGCATGGTTAGTTTAAATTTCCATGATCTACGGATTGAACACAGATGCCTATGATTTATATATGTGAACATAATATATATATATGACTTCATTTCTGTACTATGTATGGCACATGGGGGAAGGTTACCCTCCTGAGAATTTTACATTATTCTCACCCCTCCAGTTGTATGTATTGCATTGTTCAGATTCGCAGATGCCGTCCCTGATCTTTTTCCTTGACTCGCCACAATGGGTGTGGCAGTAGACCGGCCCTAGATTCTATGTACGCTCGGTACTCTACGTTCCGTATATATATGTTCTTTGGCCGATCTTTTGGTACTTCTGTCTTTGCCTGACTTCGATCCCACTTTCCCTTATGAGGGTGTGCCTCTCCACATGGCCCATCCGACGTGTTCGAGGTTCCTCTTGCCCCACCTGTGTACGGGCGGATGCACCCGCACCTTCATCCTCCTCTTCTGATTCGGACCCCTGGGAGGGCCCAGATGCTCCCGGTGGAGGTGAGGCCATTGCACCTATGGCCAATGGTTTTCTGTAGGAGGAGGCGAGGTCATTAGTAGTAGTCGACATATATAGGGTAGTGGTGTAGCGTTAGGGAATTACCTACCTAGGTTAATGTACTTTTGGTTTCCTTTTGCTCTGTTGTATATGTATATACGTCTATGCTATTTTGTCGGGTCCTAGCAGGTTAGGTATCAGGTAGGGGGATTAGCCTCAGACACAGAGTTCTGTACTTTTGTGGCCGTTTCTCTAGTTTTCTTTTCTTTCTTTATCTTTATGATGTACAACTGCGTATGATGTTCCTGTATGTAAATTTGGCTATGGAAACGGATGTATTACGACTTCCTTATCATGGATTATCCCGACTAGTATAGATGGTACTCCAGTAACACTTTGCTAATTACTATATCCATACTCGAGGAATATGGTAAATAGGAGGGTGTTAGTAATTATTGACAAATGCATGTATAGCTATGTATATGTAGTGAGTCCATGTGATGCACATTTGTGCAAAAATATGATTTGCTTGTCCTATGCGATTCTGTGGGTGGATATCTACTCACTTAGTTAGATGAACCCACTCCTCCTTCCCCTTATAGATTTTGAACGAGCAAGATTGCTGCCACTACTTAAAAAATGCTAAATTTGGGAGTTTTATAGTGGAGGTTACAGGAAATCGCCACTATTTAGCATGACTTTTGTAGTGATGCCCCTTACTTCAATAGCTGGTAATACTTATTCCAGTAGTGAGCTTTGTTTTATAGTGGGCTTGTAGTTGGCATTTTATTTATTTAGAATTTTAGACCGCTCCATTAGAATATTAAATCCTGAACACGCATTTATGCACAAACTATTTATTTGTGCACTTGAATTATTATTTTTATGAAACAAGGATTTTGTAGTTTTTATATTGCAAGACAATTTGTGATTAGTTTGCTCAAGGATTTTTGAAGTAGATATTTATTTAAATTTAGATTATTTATGTTTATTGTCCTTCTGGAAATTAATTAAGTTTCATGAAAACATAGATTTTTACATGCCATGTTAGCACGTTGCGGTTAGATGGTTCACATGAGGGCAATATCTCTTATGTGTGTCGATCACGACAGAGTAGCTTGTGACATATAGTAAGTTGTGCATATAATATAACTTAAATAATGTTTATTTTCCCTAACTATTTAATGTGGTTTAATTTATCCTTTATCTTTTTTTTTGTTTAATTCGTAAATAATTGTTTTTCTAATTATTGTTTGATTTTGTTTTAAAGTAATTTTTTGATTTTTGAATAGTTGTTTATTTTCTTTATTTTTAAATAATTGCCTATTTTATTTGTAAATAATTGCTTTATTTACTACTTATTCCTTTAAATCTTAGTATAATCAACTTGTTTATTATTATTATTATTATTATTATTATTATTATTATTATTATTTGTAAATATCTTTTTTAAGCTTTATTATTTCACAAACTTCACTATCACCTACCTTGCACACTATGTGAGCTCTATACCTAGGTCATGATATGCCATAGGGCTAGAAGGGGCTATGACAATGTTATTGTGAGGTTCATTCTTCTTTCACATTTGTTGATTCTCTCGCTCAAGTTGTGAGCTACCATATCCTGAGCCATTATATTATGACTTATATGTTCTTCTAGCCAAGCTAACAAAATTAGGTCCTTACCTTAGGGGTAGAGGCAATCTAGGAACCTTTAACCTTTAGAAGTCTTGACTCATCTGTGAAACCATGCATTGATAGTGTAACACCCAAAGTTGAGTAATTATAGACTTGGTGACAATGGCGATGACTCAACGGAAGAGTAGGAGGGAAAAATGTGAATAGTACTTTTCAGGCCTGATATGAATAGTAACTCTAGAACTAGGACTAGAGGAAGACTAAGGGCGATCCAGGAGCAAGGAACTTAGACTTAAAAGGGATAGACTATTAGCCTGCAACTCGAGCATAGATATTTTAAGTTTCCAAGGTACGGTATTCAATGAGCAATTTTAACACCAAAAAAGCAACTCGCTCGTTAAATTTAAGTGAATTACTTATGCCTAGACAAGTGGATGACATATATTAAAACTTATCAAGTAAGTTTTAATCTTGGCCTTTCATTAATTTTAATTTCACCTGAGGCCCAATATCTTCTCTGTTCGATAAAATTTAGATGTAGTTTCTTGCACTGCATGAAGCTTGAGAGTAAGCTTCTTGGTAATGTGTAACGAAGAGAATGGCCACACCTATGTTTGCCAAGATTACATAATAGCCACACAAAAATCTTGTATATTTATTACAAAGCTATATTTTGTAGTAAAGATTATTAACATATCCTTTTATCAACAACACAAAAATCACATTTCTCATTCTTTCCCTAGAGAAATTTGGCCAAACCTCCCATTACAGCCTCATCATGTTCTCCATTCCAAACCCTAACCCAATTTATCAAATCCCTAAAAAACTAGATTACAATCTCTTAAACCATGAATTTACTTCACCAAACTTCATCTGCTCATCATAATTGACAAAACTAACCATTTTAGAATTTCTCCTGATCACCATTCTCCACCTTGAGATATCATATACCTTTATTAATAGAAGGATTAAGAGCTGTTTGGAAAGGTTTTGATTGAAGAAAAACACTTGGGGAAGATCGTTTTGTGCAAGGAACTTTGAAGATTTCAGTGTAGGGTTTCTTACAGCCTTTTTCAAAAGTGTTTCTGAAAGATTATTGAATGTTTGAGCTTGGGATTTTTTGTTTCATTATATGGTTACACATAAATGTTAACGTGTTTGCATGGGTGGAGTCATTTGATGCTGTTAGAAAATAAGTCAAACTACTTCATTTCCATCATAAAGCCTTGAATGTATTGAAGATGCTTTGAAAGATCAAACTTAGGTGGAAGCCATGCATTGGAACCAAATGGTGTTAGAAATAAGGTAGATGAAGCTGGAAAGGAGATTAGAAGCAAAGAAAGATTAGTTGCACAAGGTTATAATCAATAAGAGGGAATTGATTATGATGAAACCTTTGCACCAGTAGCTAGGCTTGAAGCCATTAGAATGCTACTTGCTTTGCGTCCTTCAAAGGATTCAGTCTTTACAAAACGAATGTTAATTCTCTATTCATAAAATTCCTTCTGAGGAAATTTATGTGAAGCAGCCTCCAAGTTTTGAGAGTGAAAACCTTCCTAACCATGTCTTTAAGTTAACGAAGGCACTTTATGGTCTGAAACAAACTCCCAAGCTTGGTATGAAAGGTTAAGTACCTTTTTACTTAGGAATGGGTTAGAGAGGTAAAGTTAATACAACCTTGTTTACTCTTAAGCAAAATAATCATTTTCTGATAGTTCAAATATATGTTGATAACATTATATTTGGCGCATGACCATTCTCTTTGTGAAAAGTTTTCAAAATTAATGCAAAGTGAATTTGAGATGAGCATGATGGGTGAGCTCAAGTTTTTTCTTGGATTTCAAATAAAACAACAAAAGGGAGGAACATTGATCCATCAAGAAAAATGTACAAAAGAGCTTTTGAAATAGTTTAATATGGGTCAAGCCAAACCCATGAGCACCTCATGCATCCATCTCAAGTTATTGATGCAGATGAGAATGAAGAAAAGGTATCAGAAAGTAATTATAGAGGAATGATTAGTTCACTTCTATACCTTATGTAACGTCCTTCTAAGTATAACCTCATCCTTAAATCATAACATTTGACTAGAGAGTTGTTACTTATAAATTTCAGACCTTTCTTAAAAATCTATAGCAAGAATCGGTCGAATCATGTAATAACTAATTCATGGTTCCTTCAAAGTATATAGCAAAGAAACAAAGTATTTATTTAATAAAAGGTCAAATACAAAAGAAAGCTCTTCCAAGAGCTTTACATTACATATATGTTATTTATTACGTTTAAGCATATACATACAACTAAGTACAATATAATAAAAGCATCAACTACTCAACTCCTACAATTGATTCCTTTTATGTGTGGCAGCCCCATAGTTCTCGAGATCAACCTGGAGGTGGCACGAAAACACAAACACATCAAGGTGAGAATTGTACAATTCTTCAGGCATTTCCCCAAATACACACTCATAATGTCATCGTCATCATCCTAGCCACTTTGATTTATTAAGAAAAAGGTGATCATGCAATTCATAATAACGATTCATTTTTAAAGTTGCAAATCATACTTCCAAAGTGGGTTGCCTTTAAAAAATCAATCACTTAGTATACATTTCTCTTAAGCTCATAATCATAGTAAATAATGTTAAACAAAATGATTCGATATGATATAAATATGAATATGCCAAATCCTGTGAAATTATCTTTAATTGCCCTTGATAAATAAAAAGGATCTCATCTCTTTTTATTTGCCCTCAACAAGTCAAAAAGGATCTTATCTTTCTCTTTCTTTATTTGCCCTTGACAAGTCAAAGAGGATCTCGTCTCTCTTTATTTGCCCTTGATAAGTCAAAGAAAATCTCATTTTCTTATGGCTATAGAACTTAATTCAGTGTATCATTTACTTTTCTTTTTCTAAATGCATCTCTAAAACACTTATTGGCATTCATTCACAATGTATTCAATCTTTAAAGTCACTAGCATGTATTCATATACAATATACTTGACTAAATGTCATTATGTCACCAATATAATCTATTATCACAAACACACAGCACATGGGTAGATTTCACACCTTTGTAGCACAATTCAATTTGCACATCAAACAACCAATTCAGAGGCTATAAAAATTATCCAAGACACTTCAATATTCTACAAGGTCCTATAAAAATTTCAGAGTAGGAATCATTTTCTAACTATGTTAACAAAATTAGACAAATTTGGAGGTCAGAAACCCCCTATTTACAACTAACAACCACAGTTCCTAAATTTATTACCCTATCAAATGAATATATCAATTCCTACAAAAATTCATGGTTGGATTTTAAGATGTCCTCAATACCCTGTAAAAATTTCAGCTGAAGAATTGATCATTTTGGTATGCTAGTAAAATTAGATAATTTCAGTGTCCAGAATTTGACTATTCAGGCAGCAACATAACTAAGTCGGTTCTTAATTTTTTAAACATAGCAAAGGTGCCTAGAATGGCTCCAAATTTTTATTGGAGACACCTTAACATGTTAGCTACATCCATGAAATCTTTAGCTCAAATCCAAGATATCTAAATAGGTCAGAAAATTTGAACAAATTCCCTACTTGTGTAAAACTAGGATTTTCCAGCAACAAGGTTCAAAGTAGATTTTGAGAAAAAGGATTTTTAAGATCATCGAATCACTCTACCAAATTAAACACATAAATATCTATCTATCATCAACCAATAAATTGAGAAAATTCAATCCAAATCAATCAGAAAAATTCAGACCAAAATTGGAAAGAAAAGAGAACAAATAAAGCCCTACTTTGGTGGCTTTAGGGATCTTGGCTCCAAAGGTGATCCAAGAATGATTTCCTTCACTTCAAAGCCTCTGAACCAACACCAAACCCTTCCTTTTACAGAAAATTGTGAGCTCTCAAAGTAGAAAAGGCTGATTGATTCAAATTCTAATAGGTTAGTTTTGTAGATGGTGATGAGTAGAACAAGTTTTGTGAAGGGGATTTGGGGTTTTGGTGATTTAAAACTAAGGTTTTGGGCATTTAAAGTTAGGTTTTGTGAAAAAAACACCATGGAAGCTTGGCTTTCTGGTTCATGGCTGAGAATGATGGATTTGGAGTGATAAGGTTGCTAGCTTTTTAATGATATTAGATTAGGTTATAGGAATTGTTTAATATAAAGTCTATATTCTTTCTAAAAGAAACAAGTTGAATGACTAGGATTTGATCTTGTAATTCAAGATTAAATCCTAGCCTTACACTTGGCTACAAAGGATAGACATTATCCTTTTATAAAGATTAAACTATTTTTCTGTTAGAATTGCACAATGAAATTTCCTGAACGCGTAAAATACCATACCGGATAATCAAACATTGCCTGAAAATTAATTCTAGGTATAAAATCTTTATTTCTAATCATTTCTAACCTTAACCCCATGTTTTCTCAGTTTTGGGCATTTCCTGGTCAGGATCTAAGGTTTGGCTATCAGGATGGCAGTGGCCTGAAGATTACTATTCACACCCAGCTTGGAAATTTTTTTTAACACGTTCGTTGGACTATCCTCATCGTTGTTAAAACTTAGATTTTTGAAATTATGACTAATAAAGCTCAAATTAATTTTTAAATAATTTTCCTGTGCTACACCTTACAATAAGTAGACCAGACATTCAATTAAGTGTGAAATTTTGTTCTAGATTTTAATCTAACCCAAAGTAATCAGACTTAAATGCTGTTAAAAGAATTTTTAGATATTTATCTAATACTACTAATTTCAATTTATGGTATGAGAAAGGTACATCTTGTGAGATTATAGGATACTATGATGCTGATTTCACTGGAGACAGAGTGGAAAGAAAAAACCAGTAGATGTTGTTGTTTCTTTGGAAAGAGCCTTATCTCTTGGTCATGCAAAAAATAGAATACCATTGCACTTTTAATAGCTGAAGCTGAATATATAGCTCCTGAGTGTTACAGATGCTATAGATAAGGAATTAACTAGAAGATTATCATATGATGTATTCCAAAATCCTTATCCTTTGTGATAATACAAGTGCTATTGATCTTTTTAAGAACCCTATCCAGCACTCTAGATCTAAGCACATTCATGTTAAATATCATTTTATTAGAGATCATGTTCAAAAATAGTATGTTGGGTTAATGTTTGTGAATCCTGAAGACCAAGTGTCTGCTATATTCACAAAACCATTACCTGAAGATCATTTTTGCTACTTCAAAATGCTTTTGAACTTTAAAAGTTTTAAAACTACATAGCATTCATTCATAAACATCTTTGATCACTCCCCACCATGGTTTTGAACTGAAGCCCAAACAAAGACATCAATTTGCAAGACCAAAAGTCAGGATAGGGTCAAAAGTTCAGAAAATGGGTCAAAAGTCATACACGCTCTGATATGAAGTTTATTCACATATAAGAGAGTTGTGTAGTTGTGAAGACTCACGGTTTGTAATCAAGAGTTTAGAAAGTTAATGAGGTTCAGAAAGTAGTTCCAAGTTTTATAAACCACTTATTCTAAGAGTGAAAAAGGCAGGATAATTTTTACTTTTTTGAGTTTCACTCTCCCACGTCACCTCACCTTCAGAATTTATGTCCCATCATATTTATAACTTCCCACTTCTCACATGCCACATATAAACCCTTTCATCTTCAACCTCAAACACTTTTACCTCAACCTAAATTGTTCCATCTCTCTCACGAACCTCTCCTTCTTTAGTCCTTTCACACCCAAACAAAAAATGGCTGGAGGAAAGCAACTTGACTGCACCGCTACCAAAAGAGGACCTTTCCTCATGTATAATGGGCCGCGATGCTAGAGTTCTATATAGACAACTTTTCCTAGAGAAAGGTTGCTTCTAGAAAGAGATTTACCAACCACCTACTGAACCAAGTACCCATTGTCAAACAAGTCTTCACTTTCCAAGGCTAGGAGGAGTTCCTGGACATCTCAGAGGGTGTTCCTAGGAATGGTCACCGTCTTCTACTCTCACCCAGAAGGCAAAAATCATACCACCCTCAAGACAACCATCCATGACACCTATTGGGCTGCCTGAGCTATCTATAGTAGTTAGGGCTCTCGTTCCTGGAGTAACCTATCTATCAAGAATGACTGGTTCAAGTCTTTTAGAGTAAGTGCTGAAGAGGTCTCTAAGTATCTTATTGATTCCCCAAGGCATAACCCAATGATATTACCACTGCTATGCTAAGCCCAAGGGCGAGAAAGGTATTTACTTTCGTTCAGAAACCATTCTCCCTAGGCTAGGATACCTTCTTGCTGAATAATGGTTCGAATACATGACTAGGACTGAATACATTATGATCTCTTTGAAGACAATGAAGAGAACCAAGTTTGTACCTGTCAAAACTAGTCCAAAAGATAGAGCTCCCAAATTAGGGATGCTAAAACAAAAAAAACTACTACTAAAGCAAAGAAGAGGAAAAAATAGGAAAAGGATAGGACAAAGAGGAAGATAGTCCTCCTTGAAAGTAGCTTTGAAAGTAATGAAGACTCAGAATCATAATATGAGAGGGCCAAGTCTAAATATGTCCTTTCCACGACAGAAATAAAAAGCAAAAAAAGCAGGACAAGAAACAAAAAAATGTAGTGTCCTTCAAGCCTTCATAAATTGAGGAAGAGACCTTAGAAAGTGAGCTTCCCAAGGGAAGGCTTGACAAACTTCCCATCAGAAGGCTAGACATTGAGCATAAATACAAAAATCCACCCAAAGGAGTATCTAGGGTAGCTTTAATTTTGAAAGACATGCTTGATGCCAAGCAAGCTGGGGTTATTGCATAAGACAAAGACTTTTCTAAAGAGGAGGATGAAGTAGAAACAGAAGAGTTCTCAAGGAGGAGAGAATTCTAAGAGAAAAGAAAATTAGAGGAAGTCAGGAAGCTAGAAGGGGTCAAAGGGAGTTAGAGTTGTAGCAAGAAGGACAAGGTCTTTAGTCCTCGAGCCATTTATGGTGATTAAAGAGCCATCAACAATGCCTATGGCTCACCAATTCGGGTACACTTCCTTCCCAATCTAGTGCACCTCTCAGAAGCCAAATGCCCTCAGAACAAGCTTACCACTGAATCTACTAGTGCTTCAAAAAGAAGAGCTGGTCCTGAAGCGATATAGCTCCCACATGCACAGATGATGACTCTCTGACCATACTGCAAATGCTGAGGTCCAGGACTAAAGACCTAGAAAGGTCAAGGCCTAAGGGGGAGGGACTTGAGGAACTTAACCTTTTCATGAGTGAGCTTTCTTAATCCCTAGAACTTATTGTGGAGGAACCTGTTAAGGAAGATGCTGAAAACTGCTATTATTCTGATGGTACCCTAATAAGAGACATTTATGCCACTTATCTTGTCGCCAAATCCTAGCTTTTTACATGAGTTTTACGAAGTTATTAATATAATTAATTAGGATTTTAATTTATTCCTCATTGTGAGATTTTAATAGAATTATTAGCTTTTGCATTGATTTTGGGAATAATTTGTAATTACACCCTATTGTGTTTGACTTATCTCTTTGAGTATGGTTTTGAGCACAGGAGCTTTGGATTAAGTGCAAAATGTCAAGAACAAGGCTGGAAACAATTGGGAAGGAGCTCAAGCAAAAAGGAAGAAAAAGCATGAAAGTTCACTCTCTGGTGAGACTACAGCGCTCATTTAGTGCTGCAATGCTTGGCATAGCAACAACTATCAATTTTTGGGACTCAGCATTCTATTGAGCGTTGCAATGGTGGTGCGACATGGATTGCAGTTCACGGATCTATTTTTGGCCTCACTTTAGCCTATTTTTAGAGAGCAGTATATATAGGATTGTTATAGGCTTTTAACCTAGCTTTAGACTTAGCTTTTGACTCACTTTTAGATCTACACTTTAGGTTGCTATTATTCTCTCTACATCACTCTCCATTCTTCTTCTCTTCTTCCTCTTACGGATTCCATTAGTGAAAGTGCTTTATCTTGGAGATTGTGGCAAAGATTATTGCTATTTATTTTCAGGTTCTCTTTATCTTCATTGTTGTAATCCTTTAGAGATGGAGGAGTAGATTTCTTCACTAGTGTAAGGGTTTGGATGGATTGGGATGATGTTTGAGACCCCTTTTTGATATTAAATGCATTGGTTTTCTTAATGTTCTACAGTTTCTATTCCTATAATTATTATGGTGATTGCTATAATCTTTATTGGGATAACTAAATTGGTAATCGTCATTTATGGAAACCCTTTGGGCTTAAATTGATAGATCTATTAGTTTATGTTTAAGGGAGAACATTAGAATTAACTTTTCAATTAGCAGTTAGGCTATAGCAATTGGTTCATTAAATTGATGTGATTTCTAAATAAATTGAGATCTCATTTATTAGTTATTTACATTGATCAAATTCTAGAGGTTGATTGATCAATAGTAGAATTGCCAGGAATTTATTACTAATAGCCACCAATGGGTTTAATATTTGGTCAATGATAATTAATTTCCAATCCTAGGAATACCTTGTACTTATCTTTTAATTTCAATTGCTATAATTTCATTATTTAAAACCCCTAATTTTTCCTAATTAAGTATTGAAGAATCCTTGAGAGACAATCTAGGTTGTGCTCTTTACTACATTTTGGTGCAACTTAGCACTTTATAAATTTTAATTTGTTTGTGAGTCACGACACGTATCAAATTTTGGCTCGTTGGGGGATGCATTAAAACTTAGTCGTTTATTATTATTATTATTATTATTATTATATTCCAGTTTATTTAATTTAATTTTTATTTATTTAATTACTATTTTTATTTTCTACCAAAAAAAATGAAAAAAAAATTTCTGTTCCCTTGTATGAGCCGTTCTCTGTCCGTTGAAATTTGATACCTCTTAATTCTGAAATTGAGAAAACTTTGAGAAAAATCAGATAGGTAAAGCGTCAACAAGCGAAACCATCTAGTATTCTAATCTTCTGTTTAGTGTTTCAGGTAATACAGGTGACATAGGAGATAGGAACATGACACTTAGGAAGCTCACTGCTCCTGATTTTACCCAGCAACCTTTGGCCATTACGTACCCAGGATAGACAATGATTTTGAGCTCAAAGGGTATATGGTACATGCTTTACCTAAATTCCATGGGCTGTCTAGAGACCCATCAGCACATGAAGAAGCTTCATATGGTGTGTTTTGGTATGAGATCTAATGGGGTAGAGGTGGATAATGTTAAACTGCATTCCCCGTTTTCCCTTGAAGGTGTAGTAGAAAATTGGTTCTTGAACCATCTTGAATGGGTTGTAAATAACAGGACTGGAATGAAGAGGATTTTCTTGGAAAGTTATTTTCCTACCTCTAGAGTGGCTTCTATTAGAAAAAAGATCTCTAATCCACCAAGTCATATGAGACTTTGCATGAGTACTAGGAGCATTTCAAGCTTCTTTGTGCCAATTGCCCCAACCATCAAATTCCAAAGCAACTCCTCCTCTAATACTTTTATGAAGGTCTTGTACCTCTGATAGGTGCATGATTGATACTACAAGTGGAGGGGCACTCTTCAATTTGGTTCCAATAGGTGGAAGATCAAGGGCAATAGGAAGAGAAGGTGACCATGGGGGTAAATGCCTTCTCCATTATCATGCCGAGCAATCTACCATCCAAGTACAAGGATCTAGGCACATTCACTGTCCCTTGCACTATTGGGAGCCTACACATCACGAAGGCCTTAGCTGACCTTGGAGTTGGCATTAATATTATTCCCAAATCACTCTACCAGTCCTTGCACTTTGGAGAGCTCAACCTAATCGGGTTGTAAATTCAGCTAGCCAATTATAGCATCACAAGACCAAAGGGAGTATTGGAAGATGTTCTGGTCCAGGCAAATGATTTAATATTCCCTGCTGATTTTTATGTGCTTGAGATGGAGAATAACACCAATGCCAACATACATTGATCTTAGGTAGACCATTTTTTAAAACGGCTAGAACCATGATTGATGTTTATGCTGGCACTTTATCCATGGAGTGTGGGGACATGAAAGTCCAATTTAACTTATCTAATGCTATGAAACATCCACTTGAGGAATACTCCGTGTTTGGCATTGATGTCATTGACTCTTTAGTTGATGATGCTTGTGGAAATTTGCTTTGTAAGGATCAGATCCCCCTTCTCCACTTTTTCTTCTTCCATGAGATATGATGCACCTATTATTTTAGAATATCCTAAGTTTTTAGATATAGGTACACCACCCAGGTAGCAGTCATCAATTTGCCAAGTGCTCTATGACCAGCCCTTGTTGGGTAAAAAGCCCTATGAGGGCAAGTGGATCTTGAATGCCCTCGGAAAAATTGATGTTGGAAGGCCAAAGTCTAGATGGGAGGGACCATTCTTGGTCAACCATGTGCACCTTGATGGTGCAATTGAGTTAGAGAACTCCAGGATGGTTAAATGCACCATTGATGAGCATCGTTGATGCACCTTCATGAAATCCCTAAGGTTTCGGAGCTCAAATGGCATATCTTTGGGTTGAAGCTGCACCCTCCTTGATGGTCCTGACCATCCAACTTAGACGTTAAAGCAAAGTGCTGAATGGGAGACAACCCACTGTGAGATTTTTCTTTACCTTTCTCTTTTATTTTTCTGATTTTATTTTTTGTCATTTTTATTTTTAATTCTTGCATCATGTTTATTTTTGTTTGTATTCTACACCATTCCTTATCACATGTATAGGCATACACCACATATTGTATACTTGGTGGATTCACTGCTTATTTGGATTGAGTACATGCAATTTTATCTATGAGATTTTGAGCCTCTTGATTAGACTATCATGTGCCATGCTTATTTGTTCGTGTGTGTTTCCCTCTTTGGATCTTCATTCTAGAACTTTTTAGGGTCTTGTTTGAAAATATTTTTTTCATGTGCATGCTTGAATATGATTGAGGCATTTTTCTTGTTTTTAGCCAGTTGCCCATATAGCCAACCTTCTCTAGGCTTTAGACATCTTCTTCATAAGCATAGAGATCTCATCTCCATCTTCTTCTTTTGTCTTATCATCAGATTCTTCCTCTTCATTAGAGGTTTCAACAACTATCATTGCCTTAGCTTTTTTATGCTTTTGATGACATGACTTCAAGGCCATGGACTTGCTCTTTTTCATGGATCCACCATGCATTTTAGAGAGCATGACCTCATGGCTTTTGAGAGACCCAAATGAGTATGTCTAGACCAAGAGTTTGAAGGTCTTTAGCTTCTTAATGGCCTTGACTTAGGCACCATTTGGCAGGAGGCTTCTTAAGATTTTTCTAACCATTTCAGAGTTAGAATATCTTTTGTCAAGACCTTTTAGTTGGTTTATGATGTACATAAACCTTGTGGTCATTTCATCAATACTTTCTTGATTTGTCATTTTAAACATTTCGTATTGATGAACCAACATATTGATCTTAGTCTCTTTAACTTGATCAGTGCCTTTGCATGTGCAGTCTATCCTATATCTCCTTTGCCATGTCATAAGCAATGATTTTGTCATATTCACCCTTGCTTAGTGCATACATGAGCAGGTACTTAGCTTTGGAGTTCAACTAAACTCTGGCTTTGTGTTGCTTTGTCCACCTACTTTTGGGGACTTCTCTTGATATTGAGGGTGCATCATTAGTTCTAGGAACTTCTTCCATTGGAACTGCAATACCCCATTTTTTTTCAAAATAAATAAAATGGTTAGAAATTTTTTTTCCCGAACCAATAAAGGTGTCGGTTGTTGTTAACTATCGTTCCAGGTCCGAATTTCGCCAAGTCAACCTACACGCCCTTGGATGGCTATATGATAGAGCCATATTCTTGGAACCAAAAGTCCCGGTAATTGTTCCCTAGAGAAAAATAAGTTGAGAAGTGATTTTTAACGAATTTTATGAAACCCTTACGTACTCCATTTTTAGTTTATAAGTTTATAAAATCATAAGATTTTTTGAATTTAAATTAAAACCCAAGAATTAGATTTTGATTTGTTGGGATTTTAATTTTTCTAATATTTTATTTGAATCCAAATAGGGGTATTCCCTTATTTACATTTATGTTTTAAAGTTAATCCATTAACTTAAAGTTAAGAAATGTAAATAAGTGGGTAATGAGATAGCATAGTCCAATACATATAGTATTAGAGCTTCTAAAGCATTTTGGAGATCGCCCAGGCGGTCAAAGAGAAGTACAATCATTGAACTTCTGGAGACTGCCCAGGCAATAAGAGAGTAAGGTCTGGAAGCTTCTAGAGAGCTTTGGAGACCGCCCAGGCGGTCATATCTCCCAGGTGGTCAAGAGAGTATAAAAACCCCATTTCGGGGTCTAGAACACTTCAAAATAGTTCTTTCCCTCCCTCACACAAAATCTCAGTTCCTAACCCATTTTCACCCTCCAAACTTCATTTTCTTCTATTTCTTCAAGTTTAATTGCGAATCTATCATCCTTAAGGCTTAAAGGTACGTTGTTCTCTTAGTCTTCATTTCCTTCAAGTTCTCTTAGGTTATGGGTGGTTCCCATGCTTCTCAAGGGAGAGAAGTTTTCCACCTTGTTAGAAAGGGGTTCTTGAGGTTTTAGAGGTTAATCTAGAGTTCTGCGCTTCCATGATAGATAGAGGTATCATTTTCACTTCCTAGAGATCCGTTAGTGTGGTTTCTACCTTTTCTACCCTTCTAGGTGAGTGGGTTCACATCATTGACTTCTATGTTATGCATTAGACTTATTTTCATGAAAACTATGATTTACTACTTGATTTAGACAATTACTGTACAAGGATTTGGGATTACTATTGGTTGGTATGTTTTGCACTACTGGTTTTAGAGCATGAATTTGTATTTTGATAAAACTCATGGGACCATGGTTGTTGAATTGATTCTATGTAGAATTGATTATATGTGTAACTATTAGAGGATTTTATGATTGTTTTACTGGATTCTGGACTGTTTATGTTTATGTTATGATTTTATACCTAGATACGAGGTTTAGAGAAAGAGGACTAACATGATGGTTTAGACTCTATGATTTTAGAATATGATATTGAGTTTTCCTAGTTTATGGTTGGAACTATATTTAACAAGTTAATAGTTGAATTTAAAGAGTTTTCATGATTGAATGATATTTTTGATAATCAATAAAAGAGTTTTAGAGCATGAGTTTCCATGAGATTCAGAACATTAGCGGCTACATACTCTGGGAGGTTTGGAATCTCAATGTCCACAAAGGGTGATTCCTTGGACATGGTTCCACGTCCAGTTATGCTAAAGTCAGACTTTAGAATCGAATGGACTACATTTTAGAATATAACAAGTTTATTGTTAATAAGAAATAATATAGAGATTCAACACAAAAGGATTTTAGAGCATGAATCTTCATGTGACTCAGGTTGCCGGATACATATTCTGGGACTTGAAATCATTAAGTATGGTTTCATGGTCACAATTATGCTAAGGTGAAACTGTTAGAGTTATAGAGATTTAGAGCTCTAAGAGAATAAAATGGTTTTAAGAAGTTTCAGATCATTTACAGGAGCTATAGAGAAGGTTGCGTGTTAATGGCAGTAAATCCGTTAACCTTGGTACCAAGTATGCCCTGGGCCAGAGTATTCAGAGAAGGGACCTAGTTAGGTACCCATTATTGTCACACTTGACCAAAGATTATATCCAAGAGTTTTATTACATCACAAATATTGTGCGTAACTAGAGGAGATTTCTGTTTCTTAGGAGCTCCTACCTTATGAGATTAGTTAATACCAGGTATAATAGTAAATTATGTTATAATGAGTGTAATTAATATCAAATACGAAAGTTAACTAGTGGAATGACTTTTGAATTGATAAAGTAGTCATTAGAAAGTATGAAAGAGTTTATGGTTTTAAGCTTATATGATTTCAAGAATGAAAGTGAATAAAGGAAATCACTTTTGACTTGGTGAAAGTATATAAATATGTAAAAAAGGAAAGGTGATTGTAGACAAGAAAATGAATTAAAGAAATTGCTTTTATGGATTTCATGAAAGGATAATTTGAAAATATATTTATATAGAGACATGTAATTGCATAAGATTTTCAAGCACTTTTAATATTATTATGATTTATTTTATCTATTGCTCTTTGATGTCCCATGAAAAGGGTTTCAGGTGAGGGCTCACTCACTAAGTTTTGGTATCAAAACTCACCCTTCTCATTTCTCTCATTTTTAGAGATAAGAACAATGGCAGCCAATCTTACACATCCACGGTAAAGTGTTAATGGTAAGCTTCACCAGAGTGAAGCATTCTAATCTTATCTAGAGTGCTCCAGGTACAGTGAAGGTTCTTGACCTAGGGTATGGGTTATTGCATTCAACATATCATGATAAAACTTTGAAGTGTATTTTGATAGTATTTCAATGATAAGAGCGAATTTGAAATTTTGGATTGAACAGGCTTTATGAGGTTTTAGGTGCGATTCTTTTGATTTTAGAAAATAAACGATTGATCTAGAGAAAGTGAAATTATGTTTTAAATAGACTTTTATGAACAGAGCATGAGTTTTCAGAACACGATTATTTTCATTCTAGAGAAAAAGTGATTTGCATGTAGAAAAGTCAAGTTTTCTATGTTTCATGGATTTCAAGAACAGAGCATGCATATAGAGGTAGTTAACGGGTCCCAAGGCTAATGTGAGAATGAGATTTCTCACATGCCCACATGCAGTGGGTCGTGAAAGAAACATAGTCACTTTCCTATAATCTCCCACAAGTCAAGACTTGTGTATTTAATGAACAACTTCATCTTATCTCTCCAATAGGTATAGTTCTCACCATCAAAGAATGACGGCCTATTGCCAGAGTGTCTTTTTGCTATATGAAAATTTTAGGCCATAACTCCTTAGGATCTTTGTCCTCTTAGTCGTTAGTTGCTCAACCTCTTAGAGGCCTGAGCCGATGCCACTTGTAGGTAGAAAAGCATACGAGAAGGGGGTTTGAGTCATGCTTTGCTTTTTCTTTCCTTTTTAGCTACTGAAAACTCAAACAAATACTATCAAGCTATGAACTTGAAGTGCAGCAAAAATAATGTTAGTTACTTTAGAAAGCTACTTTTTGAATCACAAGAAAAGAATAAAACGTGCAAAAGATAGTTATTTTGTAAACATAGTTTAATGTACATTGAAGTAGTGAATATAAGCGAGCTAAGGGAGAAGAGAATACTGACAGAAGGTTTTATCCTGTTTGGCCAACTTGCCTACATCCAGTTTTAACAACTGTTGAGTTCCACTAAAACCTTTCTCAACTTAGAAAGAAAAAGGATAGTCTTTACAGGAGCCTTCCCAAGCTCTTACTTGTAACCAGGAGCTAACTCTACTATCACAAACCAAGTAGTTTTTGACCAGCCTCTTCAAGACCTTGACAAGCAAGTACACTATGCTATCACAACCTGAGTAGTCTTTAACTAGCCTTTCTAAGCTAAACCTTAGTAGTCTTTGACTAGTCTCTCCAAGCTAAATCGTGATCAATAGTTCACTTTTATTGTCACATTGTAAGTAGTTTTTGACTAGCCTTTCCAAGCTATCTCACATCTATCATTACTGGATTGAGGATACAAAGGTTTGTGTTTATGTTTGTCTCTCAAACTACCTTACACTCAAGTTTCCTTAAGATGTACAATAATAGACCTGGAAAAACTTGAATGACTTCTTTCTAAGATTCTTCTTGGGAAGAACGTATGATCTACTAAGAACGTATAAAGAAGATTTTTACAGCAGGAAACTGATTACAAGATGTAATGAACTTTCAGGAGATGAAGAGAAATTTTCATAGCATTTCAGCACTTATACAACGTCCAAATCATTTTCTTTGAAAGCACATCATCTCTATTTATAGATGATCTTCATTTATGACCATTGCCCTTGACTGGTTGTGCAAGTGACACATGTTGATCATCTACTTGTGTCTTAGAAAAGCAGCCTAGAGGAGTAGCTCGCTATCTAGAGCTATTCAGAAGCCGTTGTGAAATAGAGGTTTCTAAGGTCATCTTCAGAAACTACTTTTTACTTTTTGAATGAGGTTTCTGAACTCTTCCTTCTATAAGCTAGGGTAGTTGACCAAGTTGACAAAAGAGATGACATGCTAGTTTGTAACTGGATTTGACTTTCAAATTTGAATTTCAAATTTCCCTCATTTCCTGTAGAGTGCATCGTTTCATTTTGAAGTGAACTTTCTAAAGTGCGTGTCAGTTCCTCATATATATATGATCTTTCAGTCTTCAATCAAAGCTTGTAGATGATGAGATGATTGTGATCATGATGATTGAAAGTTTTAGAATATATTAGCTTCAGAGTAGATTTGAAATCTTCATTTGAAGTGTACTTTCTGAAGTTGCATCTTATGTTCTGAAGATTTGTGCCTTGGTTTATTGTATACGATGATTTTCTTCAGTCCATTAAGTATGTATATGTTCATTTCATGATATAATTTTCACTTTCATTGAGTTCTTATCTCTTTAAAAAGATAAATCATGTTTGTACATGTAAAGTAAAATTATTTTCGCTTCAAGAACCGTGTTATGCAAATGGAAGTTGTTTGCTATTGCAACAAACTCAAGGGAAAACATTAGTCGTTCCTCAAAATATTTTCTTTAAATTGGTTATGTTATCACTTAAAACTTTTTGCATTGATGCTTTTTGAAGGGTTCTGGAACTAAAATCTCTATCTTTAATTTGGATTATGTTGCATTAATAATATTTTTTATTGACAACATTTATGTTTCAAACTTCAAAGTATTTTAAAAACTTTTATCTTTTTGGAATTTTTTTAATATTTGAAGATATCTATAGTGATTTAAATTACAGGGAATGGGAAATAGGGGCCGTTGTAAGTTGAAAAGTGCACGAGAAGGGGGGTTGAATTGTGCTTTGACTTTTTTCGTATTTAGATTTTGAAAAACTTAAACAAGTACTATCAAGTATAAATTTGAAGTTCAACGAAATAATGTCAGGATACATTAGAAAGTGACTTTTTAAACTAAAATAGAGATATGAAAAATTAGTTAGAAAAGGTTTTCTAGAAAAGAAAATATAATGGGCACAAAATATAATATAAAGGAGACGAAGGATAGAGAAGAATCCTACAAGAGTTTTATGCTAGTTTGGCAACCTACATCCGATTCTCAACAACTATTAAGTTCCATTAATCAACCCTTTTCTCAACCATGAGAAAGTCATATAGTCTTTCAATAGCCTTCTCAAGCTATCTCATGTGACCAGTAGCTCACTCTCCTGTCACTTTCACGTAGTCTTTGACTAGCCTCTTCAAGCTACCTCACAATGATCACTATTAGATCGGGTTACAAAGAGAGTGTTTGGGATGGTTCACTCAAACAAACAAACACTCAATTTTTCTCTAGATGAAACAATGTACGAGCTGAAAACTTGGATAACTTCTTTCTAATAGTTCTTTCTTGGAAGAACATGTTATCTAATAGGAACTAAAGAATATTTTTTCAGAGATGAAACTGGTTACAAGCTATAATAGTTTTACAAAAGATGAGAGAAAATTTCTTCAGCATTTCAGTACAAAGTGATGATCAAAAGTCTTAAGTTGTAAGCACACCATCTCCTTTTACACTTGATCTTTATTTGTGACCATTGCCCTTAATCTGCTTTCCTAGTGACACATGTTGATCTCCTTTTTGTGTCTTGGAAATAAAGTCTAGAAGAGTGGCTTGGCATATCAAAGTTACTTTTATAATTGCAGAAGCCGTTATCTAATAGAGGTTTGATTCCACCTTCAGAAACTACATTTTGTTTTCTAAACGAGGTTTTTGAACTTTTTCTTCTAGAAGCTGTCACTATTAATCCCTGATTGAGTTTGAATTTAAATTTGAATTTCAAAATTTCCTTCCCATTTCTATGAAGTGCACCGTTTACAGTAAACGTGCTTTCTGAAGCATTGTTTTAGTTTTAGATTCTCCTTTGATCTTCCTTGCTTTAATCAA